>VSMD01129127.1:2500-179124 GCA_008750895.1 Mirza zaza
ATAACAGTATTCCTGTAGGGAATCGTTACTTTACTGCTTTTCACGTCACCAAACTGTAAAGAGATGTTGCTTGAAAAAAAAAATTGCCATGACCAACAAGTTAGGGATACTCTAGGTTTAAACAGCGTTAAACAAATGTCTTTAATGTAGAATGTTTCTGACTTATTAATATGCAAATATGCACCATATAAAGCTCTGAGAGGTCGCACTAATTTGACCAGTTCCCCCTTTTCCAAGACCGTATCCTGTGAGCCCCCCGACCCAGAATTCTGTAGCATCACAGCTTGGTTCACAATAAAATGGCAATTTCCACGTCTGAAAGGACTGCTCCACATTCTCCCCTAGATGGTAAACTCTATGACTTGGTTCCAGCTTCGTCCACTGCACTCTGAACAGTGCCTGACACAACAGAGGCTGATAAATAGCAGTTGAATGAAAAAATGATGACTCAATGTATCTTTCCAGTAAGTTCGAAAAATACAAGCATTTCCACTAAGTGGTTCTCGAATGTTAGTGTACATCAGAATCATCTGGAGAATCAAAAATACTCATTACTGGGCTTAGCCTCCCTGAGCTGCTGCTATAAGTTAAAGCAATCTACATTTTCAGTACGTCAAATGAAGCTGATGTAGTTGATCACACTCTGAAAAAAAATCACTGTCCTACCAAAAAGGATCACCAAGGTAGAATATTCTTGAGCAAACAAGTTTCTTAGATCTCTGAGCATATAAGAAAGGTATACGTTTGTTTTTAGGGCAAACAAAATAAAGGAATACACATGACAATCATAAGAAAGTCGGTTGCAGTTCAACAGCAAGATGAAGAGTCACCTTCCAATGGCACAGGCTTGTTGGATATAAAGACCTTTCCATCACTGTGGCAGCCAAGAGGAGGCTGGATAGAGAAGAAAGGACAGACAAGGCTAATAGTGATTAGATTAAGTTCATCTATAACCCTGAGATTTGGGGACCAAGGCTGCAAATCTGAATATCTTCATAGAGTACCTTCATAGGCCTCAACGTGTAGGGTGCAGGGGTGTAATTTTCTGGATCACCTGTGTAAAGGCATTCAAAATTTTAAAAATAATCTCCCCCGACATAACAGTAGGGAGGATTCACTTCAGGGAGTTTGCAATTTCTGTTTCAGAAATTATTCTGAATAAGTAACAACCTACTCAACTCGTTAATAAGGTGAGACCTGTCTGTTTACAGGGGAGGAGATACATTTTAAGAAATTATTGTAAATATTTCAAGCATGGATTAATTCTGATTATTAAGGCAAATTCCCTGCCAGAAAACTTCTAACTGGAGTATGTATGCATGAATGTCTGCTTTCATGCATGAGTGTATATGCATTTCACTATTTTAATCCTTCTACCTTTTCTTACTTTCTTCTGGGGTTTCTCTAGCCAGCAAGATAGTGGGAGATTTCCTACTGGTACTTTGTCAAGTCATGTAAAGGTGACATTATATTCCCAATCCACATACCATGCACACGAGGAGATTGCTAGCCCATCTAAAGGGGTTCTGATGCCAGGGGTCCAAGCCCATTTGTGGAGAAACACTGGTATGGAAGCTTCGAGTAAAGAAGTTTCATCTCCCATCTCATTCATCTCACTCCAGTCTCTGTATTCATGGAAGAAGGGCTGCCTGTCTTTCCTGGCATCTCAACTTTGATGAGTCCCTCCAACAAGCATGATAGAGACACGTTCCTCTCCTGAACTCTTGAACCATCCATTATTCTGAATCCATTACTGTAGATCAAAATTAACTCTAGAGGAGCTATGACTCACTGCTTGGCAAAAGGAGCTGAGCAGCTTCTCTGAGTAGCTAGAAGAATGAAGAAATTCTTCTTCCTGACTTGGATATTTCTCCTCTGTCTCTGTGTCTCTCAATGTCCTTCATGAAACGTCCCTGTCAAGTGATTTCACAGGACTCACTATTTCTATTGGATAGCTTTTCATAAGCAAATAAATACACTGTTAAGAGATTCATAGACATCATAACAAAGATGATAAGCTGGCAAAGGTATTTTTTGTTCAGAAGGCTTGTTTCTATTTATAAAGAAAGGAAAAACCACCATGGTTTAGGCTAAACACATTTTACTATAGCTTGTCCATAGATGATATGGACAGATCACAAAAGAGGATATAAAAATGGCCAATAAGCTTAAGAAAGGGTTTTCAAATTTATTTACCATCAGAACAATTCAAACTAAACCCATGATATGGCACTATTAGTACTTCACACCGATCAATTTGAATAGCTAAAACAGAAAAGATAGACAATGCCAAGTACTGGTGAGAATGTGGAACAATTAGAACTCTTCAACACTAGAAAGAAGTATAAATTACTACCACCACTTTGAAAAGCTGCTTACTAATACTTACTATAGCTGAACATATGCAAGTTGAGTATCCACAATCCAAAAATTTGAAATACAAAAGCTCCAAAATCTGACTTTTTGAGTGCCAACATGATGTCCAAAAGAAGTACTCATTGGAGCATTTCAGATTTTTTAAATTAGAGATGCTCAACCAGTATGTATTCAGCAAACATTCCAAAATCTGAAACAATTCCAGACCTAGGCATTTTGAATAAGGGATACTCAACCTATATACAATCCCACGACTCAGCAACTTCATTCTTAAGCACGTATCCAACAGAATGTGTAAGTTCACCGAGAGCATATGTGAGAATACTCAGCAGTGTTGTTCATAATAGCCCCACACTGAGAACAATTTGACAAACAATCAACAACTAGATGGTAATAGTATGGACTCTTCATACAAATACTTTATAATTCTACTTATATAAAATTCTGAAGTAGGCAAAATTAAACTATGTAAAAAGTTAAGATAGTGGTTACGCCTGGTGGGTTGTGATGGGGAAGGACACAAAGAGGGTATTCTGAGGTTCCTGCTTGATAGGACTGGTGGTTACGTGGGTACAGACATTGTGAAAATTTATTACTGCACTGCACTCTTACACAGTTTTCGCATTTTCTGTATATACATTATATTTCAACACAAGGTCACAAAAATTAATACAGAGCAGTGTCTCAGCTTGTGAGTTGTGGCTCTGTCCTCTGTTTCGTTTCTTCTTGTCTTATTGAGCATGAATGTATTCGCATTTTGCAGTTTGCTGGGTGCATGGAGCAGGTAACAGAACAGAAATAAGCTTAAATCTCTCTCTACCCCTTTCCCAAGCGGGCCCTGGCAGGGTCAACTAACTGGATAATCAGCATCAGATGCCTGGAGATGATCACGACCTCAAAAATCGTCTTACCTGGTTCATGAGAGCAAGGTAAGGCTGAGACAGGTAAAGTCAATTAGCTAAGGACACAGACCTGGTTTGTTGCAATTTAGGGACCACCTGTGTCTCTATGAACCCTGTTTAAGACAGCTTCAGACTCAGGTGGGTCAGGCTGTCAATTCTTTCATACCCATCCCAAAGATGAGATTTTTAGCCTAATTACATCCTTACATGTTAACTAATTTGTTCCCTGTTCAGAAGTGAATCTCTTCTGTATAAGCAATAACCCGACAACTATTAACATGAGACAACGGACCAGATTTCCTGTCACAGAGAATGAAATCCTGAGAATGTCGACCATGGGGGGGGGGGGGGAGAATAAGTGTTGCTGGAAATAGAACTACAGAGTAATTGTCCCCTGCCAGGAACTACTGTGGCACTTTCCCTGTAAGAAGTCACTTAATCCCCCAGCCCTTTGATGTAAAGGCTCTTGTTATTTCCATTTTAGAGGTGAAGAAACAAAGGCACTTAAAGTTAAGTAACTTGTCTGAGATCCTACTAGTAAGTGCTGGTATAAGAATTAGAACCTAGGCAGACTGCTTTTCACCACCGGTATGTGCAATGAGAGAGTTTAAACCATTATGGGGGGGTTAGGGGTGCCCGAACTCCTTTCTGAAGGCTTCAGGATGCTGGAATATATAGGACAGAGAGGGAGAAATACAGGGGGCAATGCCAACCACAACAAAAAAAAGAGCAAGAGATTCACCGCAACAAAACAAACAAAAAAGCCAAGATATACTCATGTGCCTGTGCACACATACATGTGGGTAACCATGTTATAATATACCGGTCATTAGCGAGCCACACTCATGATTTCAATGGATCCAGTTTAGTTGGGAATTGTTAAATCTTCACTTCACTCTATACTTTAAGTAGACCAAAGAACATCAGGATTGCAGTTATGATGAAAGGTTTTAACTCAATTTCAGGCTATAATATGGAAAAAAAAAGTTAAGAAATAACCGAAGTTTCGACAAACAAAGAACACGTGAATCTGCATTCACCCACACCTAAACGGTGCCCTCTTGCTTTGTGTGGTCATGCACTGTGTACCTCACTACACCTTCAGTTGGGTTTTCTCACATTTCCCTTCTTTGGGCCATGTCTGAGCATAATGGCCATGTCCAAGCACACACAAACTCTTCTGTCAGTCCAAGACACTTCTCAATTGCAATGCAGAATGACATCAACCCAGGACAACAGTGACTGCCTCACATATTTGATTGAATCTTGAGACAAGTTATCATTTACACTGATATTCTTGGCCTGGTGTGCTCAACAGATGACGATTACACAGAGAAGAAATAACACTTGTCCCAAATGCTTTTAAATGCTTGGCCTCTCTGGATGCCATCACTCAATACTGCCAGCTCAAGAACGCACCACTCCACCTTCTAAAGGCCCATCTTCCGTAAGCAGGACACCACCAACAGGTTAGTTAGAAGAAAACAAAAGACCTTCCTTCAGTCAAGTGAAGGCTGATCTTTCCAGGGCTGCTGAGTGCAATTTCGCATCGAAATACAGTTTTCCCATTTCAAAGCGAAGTAAACGGATGCAGCTTGTTAGATTTATAGAATGCCTGGGTCTCCCAAGACTTCCCAAAGCGAATGGCATCCATCAAATTAATTTCCTTCGGGATCGTCTCAAACATGGAGAATGAAAAGGCCCAGACCATTAAACATCAAAAGAATGTTCTAAATGGTAATTAAACTTCTACTCTATTTTTTTTTTCTGGGAGCAGATTAGATTTATTCAATTGAGAATATTACAAGTATCAAAGCTGACAGTGTGAATGTGTGGAGTTGGCTAGGAGAGCACTTAATATTGCAGACATCTGTTCATTCAAAGTTATACAAAACATGAAAGGAGGAGTTCAACTCGGACTGGGGTGTACTTACCAAGCCTGCACACGTAGACACAGCGACAGAGGAGGAGCTGTCATTTCTGATGAATCCCTGATAGAAACATCGCTGCACCTCGGGTTCCCGAGTCTCTGAAGCACCATCTTTTCCAAGTACCTGGACAATAAAGTGACTGCTCAAAATCGCCGAGGGCTTAAGTTCTAAGTGTAGTTCCTGTCCAAATGCTGAAAATCGGTAGTGCAGGGAGCTCCTGGCACCCTGCGCTGATCGCTTTTTCCTGCCGTTGTGCAAAATGTCGTGTGAAATGTATGACCCGCCTGAGTCCACTTCTACTGGAGTGACAAAGACGTAATCTGCAATGGGAAGAGTTCAGCTGTCAGCACCCAGAGCCCGCAATTCCAAATGGTCACTTTCCAACAGGCTGGCAAAGCGTAACGCACAGCTAGCTCAAAGATATCTTTGTTCCTATTGGCAAGCACCTAGACCAAATATAATAACTCAGGGCAGCTCGTGAAGAGGAGGACCCTTCAAGCCTCAACAATGAGCTCTGCCACTGTCATTCCTCCAGAAACTGAAAGCCAAGCACAATTTTGATGAATTTGAAGAATGTGGGAAATGGCACACCTGTAATGGTCCGAGGGAGACACAGCCTTTTAAAATATTACCCATGGAGCTATCCATATGTAAAAAATTTCTGGAGAAAAAATTCATACATAAAACACCACAAGACATTCGTATAATACATGGCAAGTTTTCTTCGAGGAGATTAATTTCTTCGTGATTAAACTGAATTATGAGCGATTTTTGGCAGTGTTTTAAATTTCGAATGCTAACTCAGGGTTGGGTAGCTTCACGTGATACCTCAAGATCATTGACAAGCAATAGCAGTTTCATATTTCCAATACTCCGTCTGTGTGATCACAGAATGCCAGCATTGGTGTCACCCTTAACATTTTGCTATGCGCTTTCACAGGGACCCATTTAATGGTAAGCAGAAAATACAGTGTATGCATAAAAATGTCTCAAAATTGTCAGAACCTTTCTAAATGGTCTGATGGGTAAAACTGCTCAGACACGTTGGATGGGGGAGTGTCGGAGCAGGGACACCTGGAAAGGCATGTTTCAAAATACCTTCTCCACTGCTCCCTAGAGCAGCACTAATTGCTGCATGTCTTAGAGAGGAGCTTAAAAAAAAAAAATTTGCTGTTTGAAAAGCAAAGCCAGCACACTTGTTTTCTTTCACTAAACACTGAAAAGCATCATTCCACAAAATGGTTTGGAAAATGCCCTCTGCGCGTGAAAAAAAAAATGCTCTGCATTTCTGCTTTCAAGGCACAGAATGGGAAACTAATTTGCAAAGTGCTTAGGAAGATTTTGACTAAGAGACATGTTTAAGTCAGGTGGGTCTTTGGTTACTGGAGAAAAAAAAAGAATTTCCCTTTTTCCAAAATAGTCAGCAAGCCCCAGCCCCAACAACAAAAAAACTTAAAAAAAACAACCTAAGGGATCAAGTAGTGATAGTCTAATTAGGTTCACATTTGGGGGAAAAATCCAATATGACAATACATTCCAATTGTTTTCTTCTGTGTACGAACCATCTGTGGCTCTTTAATTGCTTGGGTAGCTCTCATTCTTATATTCTTTACCATTTTCTCCTCTCTCGTTTAAAAACGCTATATAATTGTCACATGTTTAAAAAATAATTGAGGAGAAACAGATTTTTTTCCCCTCTCTTAATCTTGAAGCCTGAGCCAGACATGCAACATTTCTCTTAAAAATCTCTGAAATGCTGCTTTACATACTGTTGTTTCATACATTGTTTTATGCCAGGTATATGATGAAATGCAAGGTTTTTTTTCTTACAGAAAAACCCATCTCCTGCTCCTAACAGAATAAAAACTTAACAGTGGAAACCATGCCCGACATACACAGCAGAGGGTTTCTTACCTCCTCATCCAAAATCACCTGAAACTGCTCACCTGCGGGAGCCTTAGCCAGCCAGCCTTTCCTGCAATCAGCCAGCACAGCGCCCCCAGACACCTGCTACTAGCTTGTTTCCAAGGGGAGAATGAGCAGGCTGAGGGTTCATTTGGTCCCTGGTAGGAAAAGGGGCAGTTGAGTCCCCTGTCAAGAGCGATCTAATGATCACTTCAGGAGCTGTCTAACGATGGGGTACTTGCAGGTGGTGTCTGACACACAAGGGACCTCTAGTCATTTGATCCTCATGGAACATGAGGGCTGGTTTTAGAAACTGCAAGCCTCTCTGGTTGCACAAAAAGTGAGTCCCTTTCTCCACCACTGCACTATGCCCCAGTCCCCAATATGGCCCCTGGCAAAGAAGGCGACAACCCTGTAAAACTTAAAAAAAATTTACAGAATCCCAAGGAATCCAGACTGGACAGCAAAGTTTTGCTAGACGCCTTGGGTCAGGAATCAGCTGATCTCCTATAGCTGGTGGCAAACTACTAAAAACAAGGATGTTGCTTCTGGGAAGTTAATAAATGACCAAAGTGAAGTCTGTGGCCGAGGAATGTCAGATGAGATAAAATACTCAGAGACCTCAAAAGCTACCTGCTTTCCTCTCTCTAAAAGCAGTCTTTGCGCATCCATGACACAGGGAAAAGGAAGAGGAGAGAATAAAAGAGAGCAAGAGAAGGACCAGAAACAGAGAGTGAGGAGGGAAAGCGGAGAGAGGAAAGGGGCTCACGTGCTCTCAGCCCTAAGAATCAGTTTCCATGGCTTTCCTGGGAGAGGAAGGAGCCTTTCGATTAACCCCCTAGTCAGAGTCCACTTCCCTTCCAATTTCTCACCGCAGTTTTTCTCTGAAGCCACCTGTGAAGGAGGTAAAGTATTTTCTCATGTGACTTGCAGCCTGAGGCACTGATTCTTCCGATAATCCTTGCCACATCCCCCCTCTGGAACCAGGAACCATTTCCAACACAGCACACACCTGCCAGGTTGGGGGGTGCACTTTTCTATTTTTCCCCCTTTTAGGAGAGAAAGGGACAAAGTGCCTGGAGAGGCCCTTCCTGGGGGTGCGGGGCAAATACGAACCATCATTTAATCCGCTGGCGCCGCTGCTGCTGTCACTGGCTAAGGCCGCGGCGACGGACGCACAGCAGAGGCAGCACAGCTGGAGCGCCTGCAAGAGAAAAGGTGACATCGCGCGTGAGCGGCGCGGCGGGGCTGGCGTGGGGCGCCCCCTGCCACCCGCTCTCGGCGCACCCCTCGGTGGCACCTGCCTTGGCAACGCGCCCCAGTCCCGCCGGGCCCCACGGCGGGCCCGAACCTGCGGCCCGGAGGGCGCACGCGAGCAGGAGGGCGCACTCCATGGTCAGGTGCGGGCGCGGCGGCTGCGGGGGGCCGGACGCGGCGGGCGGAGCGCGCGGGCTGCGCACATTCTCCCCGCGGCCCCGGAGCGCGGCGCCCCAGGTGCGGCGCCAGGTGGGAGCCGCCGTTCACATCGCAGGGGGGGGCGCGCCGGGGCCTCCCCTCCTCCGGCCGCCCGCCCGCCCGCGCGCCCTCCCTTCTGCCGGCGCGGGCGTGCGGAGCTGCAGCCTGCGGCGCTCGGGGGAGGGCGCAGGGGGCTCCCCGGGCCGGGGCTGGAGCGCAAACGGCTGGGGGACTCTGTCCGTGCCTGCCCGCCCGCCAGTCTGTGCGTCTGTCTGTGTCGGTGCGGGCGTCTGAGGCTCCCGGGGCAGGCAGCGCCAGCTGGCTCCCCAGCGCGCCCGAGCCGAGCGCCCGCCTCTCCTCCGCGCCGTGATTGGCGACCAGCGGCTCCTGGGCTCGTCCGAGCCCCCGGGCTGGTGCAAGGGCGTGGGATTCCCGGCTCCGGCTCCCAGGGAGGGGGCGAAGGGGGGGAGGCCGGGTGGGAGTGAGGAGGAGGGTGGGACCGACCGCCGAGAGACGGAAGGGAGCGCCCTGGGTCAGGCTGGGGAAACGTAACTTAAGCGCACCGAGAGATGAGCTGAGAAGCAGGCAGGCTCAGGTAAGTGGCGCGACTTCTTGCGCAGCCTGTGCACACTTCTCCCTTACAAGCCCTCTGGCGAGAGAGTCAAGACGTTTAGCGTCCCCAGCACCTCCTAAGTGCCTGGAGCCCTGCTTTATTTATCACATGTACCTCGGGCCCTATCCTTAGAAGGTGGGAATTATTAACCCCTTGATTAAGATGAGGAAAAGGAGGTTCACATGCGCCCAAGACACTCTAGCTACCCAAAGAGTCAGCAAATCTAGGGCAGCCTGGAGGACTGGAACAATGACACTGTCGCAGTCTTCAGCACGTGAAAACGCAGCGCAGGCGGTGGTCTCCCTCTTCCCCTAGATCTCTCTTCCCAGGCTGACCATGCTTCCAACTCTTCAAGATTGAATCTTAGACCCGGATACCCAAACCTGCAGAAATCAGCCATGGCAAATGGTGCTCCCCGCCGCCGTGAATGGGCATCCGGTTTGCTGCGTGCCTGTTCACTTACTCAGGACGTTTGGGTGAGCCTTTGATGCCTGTGTGCCGGGATGAACAAAATACATTGTTCTGGGCCAGTGGAAAAGACCCTCACTGCATAACTGAACCACAGTAAAGGAACCCAAATGAACACAATGCTATATAGGGAAAGAATAGCCCCTAAATGAGAAAGACAACAGCAGAAGCCAATACAGAGGGGTCAAGAAATAAGGGAGGCTTGTGCATGTATACACGTGTAAGGCATCTCTCAGGAGCTGACCCTTAAAATAAGGCCAAGACAGAGTGGTCTGGTTTTATAAGGAAAGAGAGAAGCTGCAAGTTAGGAAAGGGGGCGCAGCAGAAGTGAAGGTCTTGAAGTAGGAAAGTGTTTGCCACGTTGAAAGAGTTATAGACCAGAGGAAAAGGCAGAGAGAGACAGCGGGTTGCTGGGTCAGCAGGACCTTGTAGGCTGGGGTGAAGCATGTTGCAAACTGTTAGATTTGTGTTCGTGTGAGTGTGTGTGTCAATATCATCTTCAATAAAAAAAAACAACGGAGACCCTTTTTGAGTTTATTATGGATTGGAGGCATCGAAGCAGGCCAGAGAAGAACAAACAGGTCAGGCAGCTGTTGTTAGCACCAGGGGGTCACAGTGGAGGTAGCTATATTACCCTGCTCAGCCCTAAAGGTATGAAGATAGTTAAAATGTGGCCCATGTCAGGCGTAGAATAAGTGGCAGCATTGAGGGGTAAACCAAGGCTGTAGAAGCTGTAGAGAAAGTGATATATCTGCCTACGGGGACTGAGGAAAGGCCTCACAGTGAGAAAATCAGGGTTACACAAATTACATGGGTTTCCCTAAGTAATCTGCTTAAGCTCTGTGGCCTCTCTTTTATAATCTGTAAAACAGGAATCAACACAACACATCAAAAGGACAGCTTAAGGATTACATGAATATATTTTTTCAAGCACTTTGTAAGTGGGCTTTAAAAGTAAGAGCAGATGATGCTGTGTTTCTGTTACTTTATACATCCTATGTCAAACTGTAACATGCACCAAAATCACCTGTGCTGCTGGTTTAAGATGCAGATTTCTGGGCCATTAAAGCTGTTAAAATTCGGATTCAAGAGACTTGGTTTAGGGCCCAAATACACATTTGCAGCAAGCACCTGTGTGTGATCCTGATGCTAGAATATAAGTGCTTTATGTGATTTCAGTGAAGAACTGGACACCAAAGGAAACTGGAGATCAAAGGTGTGCAGTAAAACAGTGTTCAAGGTCATGTCACTGAGCAACAGACTGAATTAAAAAAGAGACTGGGACAGACAGCACTGTCAGTCACATCACCAAATAAGCATGAAACTGGAGGGGCAAAGGGTTTGTCCACACTCAGCAGGAAACCACCATGTCCCGGATTTGTGTCTGTCCATTGAGATACATTTGCATTAAGTGATGCATATTCCTCTGGTCTTCTCTTTTATGGCCAAAAATATAGGTTATTCACCATGGTCAGGGCCAGAGTCTCAGAGGGGCACAGAGTCTTACCTGTGCTCTGTGCTAGATTGTAGAGTCTCTCAACTTCAGCATTACTGACAATTTGGGGCTGGATAATTGCTTGTGGTGGAGGCTGTCCCTGTGCATTATAAACATAGGATATTAAGCAGCAACTCTAGCTCACTAGATGCCAGTAGCAAATTGTGACAAAATGTTGTAAGATTTCCACATGTTTCCTGGGAGGCAAAATTGCCCCAGCTGAGAACCTGGATGAATAACACAGATCCCAGTCCTGTGACATTTTTCTATATCAGCATGGAGCCTCATAGCGTCTCATTCTACTGGACACGTATTTGCTGAGTGCCCACCCTTTGAGGGACAGGAGGCCTCCTCTTGCACCTAATACAAGTGATTTGTCCATCACTGATTTTCCAGCTCTTCCCCCATATCTCAGTAAATCTTTGCTCTCTATAAATTCCAGTCCTCCATGGTGTGGTGCAGAAAGTGAGACTCATTTCTTACATAGTCAGAGATCTGGAGATCAAAACTTCCAATTCCGTTCATTTGCAGATGACAGGGCCTAATCTCTTCTGCAGGCCTGATACACAACATTTGCAATACCATAACTTGTGGGATGATTTTATACCTTCAATTTTCCAGGAACTGGCCCTGCAATATGTATGACTTGTCTGTAGATGGTGGTACAGAGTTGTAAGCACATGGTCCAGCCTTGGAAATGCAAATTACAAAGTAGCACTCACTTTGGAAATAGAAGTCTAGGCTGATTTTAAAATAACTCTAAGAAACTATAATGACGATCTGAACTTCATCATACACCAATGGGGTAGGGGAGGTATTACTGATGTGTTGTCTTCTGTCATACTTAGCCTAGAACCTGACGCATAGCAGTCATTCGTAAGTGTGTGTAAGAGGGAACAGAGAAAGGGAAGGAGGGAGGGAGAGAATGGTGGAAAAATTTGAGACAGAAAGAGAGATCACACTGCTTCACCTTTAGACACTAAAGAGCTTTCCTCCTTTGCTCTCCTTTAAAATCAATGGTACAGTTCTAGGCATTGGTTTTCTTTCTTTTTCCACTGTAAAAATCTTAACTTTTTTTTTTCTTCCAAAGTAATATGCTTTAAGTCATGTATCTCTTTCTGCCCAGATCAAGAAATAAATGGCAAACTCTGTTATTTACTCACTTTTCCCTTTGTCCTTGATCCATGAAGATGCAAACATCTCTCCATGGAAAGTAGGAAACATTAACTGCCTCTCCCAGCACAGTTGACTTTCTGTGTTACAACTGACTCCTTATTTCCTCCTCTCCTTTCCAGACAGACAGTGGAGGGACGCTACCACGATTCTAGCTTCTCAAAGCTTCATCAGATAGTGTGTCGAGTTTTATTGAACAAGTATCTCAGTTTCCTGTAGAAAGTATTTTCATGTCCAAAGAGACAGATGTCCAAAGGCATAGATCCAAACCTAGAAGAGGGTAATATAAAAATAGGACACCGGGAGAAAATATTTGCACGATATGTATCTGCTAAAGGGCTAATAACCAGAATCTACAAAGAACTCAAGCAAATCAGCGAGAAAAAAATCAAACCACCCTATTAAAAAGTGGGCAAAACACATGGACAGAAGCTTCTCAAAAGAAAATAGACTAATGACCAATAAACATATGAAAAAAATACTCAATGTCTCTAATCGTCAGGGAAATGCAAATCAAAACCACAATAAGATTTCACCTAACTCTAGTGAGAATGGCTTTTATCAAAAAGTCCCCAAACAACAGATGCTGGAGTGGATGCAGAGAGAAAGGAACACTTATACACTGTTAGTGGGACTGAAAACTAGTACAACCTCTATGGAAAGTAGTATGGAGATACCTCAAAGAACTAAAAGTAGACCTACCATTTGATCTAGCAATGCCACTACTGGGTATTTACCCAAAGGAAAAAAGTCATTTTACCAAAAAGACATTTGTACTCTAACATGTATTGCAGCACAATTCACAGTCACAAAGATGTAGAATCAACCCAAGTGCCCATCAGTACATGAGTAGATTAGTAAAAGGTGGTATATGTATACCATGGAGTACTACTCAGCCATAAAAAATGGTGAACTCATACCTTTTGTAACAACCTAGATGAAACTGGAGACCATTCTTCTGAGTGAAGTATCACATGAATGAAAAAACAAACACAACATGTACTCACTATTAAATTGGAACTAATCAATCAACACTCATGTACCCAATATGGTAGTAAACTCAATGGAAATCAAGCAGGTGGGAAAGGGGAGAAGGGGATGGACAAATTCATACCTAATCTGGGTGATGGATGCACCTATAATTTTGACCCAAATGGTAAAAAAACAATTCATGTAACTAAAATATTTGTACCCCCGTAATATATTCTGAAATAAAAAAAAATTTTAAAAAATGAGAGAAACAGAATACAAGGCTGAACTTATTTCAAGAAAAAAATAAAGAGATGGAAATGGCTTCACCTCCTCGAATACCTGAGAGGTAAGGCTATTTCTAGTCCATGTCTCAGAAATGAGATCCAGTTAGGTGGACAGTGGGGAGGAGAAGAGAAAGGAGGTGGAAGAGAATAGATCAGCAGGTTCTAGCTCTTTCTGTGTTCTCTAGAGATAACCATCATGAAAGACAAGGAGCTTACCATGCAAAATGATGAAATTCAAACAAGTGGCAGGCAACCTTTTATTTATTTATTAGCAACAATACGGGAAGCAGAACCTCTTAGTTGAATAACTAGAGTATAAATAGTCATCAAATACTATTTAGAAATTATCAACTGTTTTCCCTTGCATTATATGTATTCTTTCTTTTCATTTCTCTGGGGACATTGGCATTGATTTCTTTTAAAACCTGTACTTGTCTGATGTATCTATATGATAAGGTTTCTTTTTGTAGCTTTCCTCTGTGGAGCATACCCTGGCTGCGTGTGCTTGCTTCCTCTGTTCTATTTTTAGTCATTTCCCAAGCCCTACTATTAAAAGTAGCTTGTTTGCCAGAGGCTGAAGAGGTAGTATTAGAACTAGACTACTAATTTCCACAAGCGAACTCGAGGCCAAGTTTTGAGCTCTCTGCACAGTGAAGAGTGGAATACTCTGCAAAAGCTCTGGAAAAATATCAGGCTGCCTGAGAAGGGCAAATAACTTCTGTTTACATGGAGTATTCTCTCCTCCTCCACCATGATCTCATCATTAACAAGTTTAGCCCGGACTCTCATCTCTAACACCATCCTGTCCTCCCTAAGTCTTAGGCCTGGGACAGCCAGGATGGGGAACTGCTGCTAATCAAAATCACCCATGAAATGGTTAGAAACACACATTGTTGGGCACCCCTGTTAATATACCAATTAAGTGGGTCAGGGTGTCTGATGTAACTTAATACATTACAAACCAATAATTGTGACCCACTCTACTTACACTGCCACTTGGATGCCAGCACCACTTCTTTGTCAATATGATTTAAAGCTTCTAGGATGCCTCTGGCTCATTTCTTATTTATGAAGGAAGCAAAATATAGCAGAAAGAATAAAGGATGAAACTGGGACTGAAGCCTTGCTATAGTGATGAGTGGTAAGTATTGATATTTGTTGTTTGCTTGGTTAGATTTTGGGGCAGGAGAGGATGATTTGCCTTCTCAACTCTTCCACTTTCCTTCTTCTGGCTTCAACCATGATTTAGGTCTGTCCAAATATATAATAACATTTTCTTTCTAGCAAAAATTACTGACCCAAGAAGTGGGATTTGGAATCAAGTGTGACCTATTAGAATCTTTCCTAGTGTCAGTCTACATGATTTGGGAGGAAGAACCCACCTTTTAGCTGAGGTTGCACATGGTATGATTAAAGCCTGGAGTTGTCACCATCCATCTTCCTAAGCTATAAAAAGGAAATCCAGGAAAAGTAGGAAAGAAAGAGGAAAATACGCAGTCTAAGGCCGTGGCTCCTGTCTCTTCTCCTTTGATCCTTGAAATCACTACCAGTTAAGCCAAGAAATCTCTCTGCAATCCTTGTACCCCCTTTACGTTAGTCTGTGTTGGCTTTCTGTCACTTTCAGTTTTCAATGAAAGTCCTCCTAGGACTTTTACTACATGACATTGAACACAAAGTCTTAATACACTCGTCTCTAATATAGGGAGAGCAATCCCTACCTCACATCTTATAATTTTCATGGGAGTTGAATTAGGCAACATCTACAAAGTGTCCAATGCAAAATCCAGAACCACTGATGCTCAACACATGGTAATGTTCTTCCTCTTTCTTGGCTTTCTTTTGATCCTTACTCCTGTGACCAATCCACTTCCTGAGGTTGTGAACTCTTGTATAGAGGTGGATGCCATCTGAATGTTTTTCTCTGACCCAACCTTTAGTCTGGTCCCTGATATTTCCCATCTGATTTCAGTGACAGGGTACGCATTAGAAAATGCTGCTCCCTTCTGCACAGGGACAAACATAGTGGCCAAAACATGGAAGCTATGAAAATTAGAAAAAAGAGCACCCATCTGGGCTAATGATGTGTTGTTGGGACAGAATTGAGAAGCCTGAGCCTACTGGATTTTATTTCAACTCACGCCCAGGCAGGGCACAGCCATTCATGGGCTGCAGTCTCATCTTAGGCCTTTTCTTATCTTAAACTGGGGAAATGACCAGGAGCTAAAATGCATTCCACCAGCTCCTATGAACTTCATTACTGTTTCTAATAGAGCAGTTCCATCATTCCCCTCCCCCCATTTACTCAGCATCCTTTCCATGTGCTCACCCTGACTTAAAGTGCTCTCTCAAAAGGCTGGGCTGCAAAGATGAAAGCATATTATATCCTTAGTTACTGACCCTTCACTTCTCAACAACCTACAATCTGGCCTCTGTGGGTCACATGTTCCTCTCAGTAAAAGTGCAATGAAGTTTATGAATGACTATAAATAAAAAGATGTAGTCCCTGCTACTCTGACTCACAGAAAACCATTAAAAATCAGAGAGAGAGAGAGAGAGAGAATGAATGAACCCTTGGTAGTGTTCATCCTCTTTAGTTACAGGATTTGAAACTAATGACCCCTGCTACCTCCTCAAAATTTCTTGCCTCCACATCTTCTAGGTTATTACTTTATCCCATTTTTATGAGTTCCTTCTTCTTGGTTAATTTTTTTTTTTTTTTTTTTTTAGACAGAGTTTTACTTTGTTGCCCAGGCTAGAGTGAGTGCTGTGACATCAGCCTAGCTCACAGCAACCTCAAACTCCTGGGCTCAAGCGATCCTTCTGCCTCAGCCTCCCAAGTAGCTGGGACTACAGCCATGCGCCACCATGCCCGGCTAATTTTTTCTATATATATCAGTTGGCCAATTAATTTCTTTCTATTTATAGTAGAGACGGGGTCTTGCTCTTGCTCAGGCTGGTTTTGAACTCCTGATCTTGAGCAATCCACCTGCCTCAGCCTCCCAGAGTGCTAGGATTACAAGCATGAGCCACTGAGCCTGGCCTAATTTTTACTTATGAATACTACTTTGCCCTTTTTATATTTCTTAAATATTGGGCTCCCCAGACTTGTCCCTTATCTTCTCCCACAAGATAATCTCCTCCGTTCATGAGCATTCAGAACCCATCTGATTTGCCGATGACTCCTAGATCTGTTATTTCAGCCTGAATCTCTGTCCCAAGCTCTAGACACCCATTTCCAACCATGTGCAGTGCATTTTTAGCTGGATATGTTGGAAGCACCTCAAGCACAACAAGGCACTGAGCGCAGACCATCAGGGACTTTCCATCTGCCACCACCTTCCTGGCATCGCAAGCTGGGAATTTGGGAGTCACCCTTGTAGAAGAAAGGGGTCAACTGGTCACCAAATCTGCTTTCTAAATGACTCTGCTCCTCTTCGTCTTGATTACAATTGCCTTATTTTGGGCCACTTGCATCTGTCACCCTTTAAGACTTCAGGAAGAAGGTATCTCATCCAGACAGACTTCCCCGACCACCCTGGCCAGGCTAGGCGGGGTTGAGCACTCCTCTTCACGTCCCTACAACCACCCACCACTCCCCACAGCCTGTGTCGGGAAAGTGAGACAGGACAACAGAGACCATGACCCCACCCCCAAGCCACTGCTGCTCCACCAGCTATTTAGACAAGGAGGTGTCATTGTCATCTTTGCTTCCAGTACCAAGATCAGGGCCAGCACGTACACATTTGATAATACGTTGATTCCAAATCTCATTGCCAGGAAGAAAAACAACCCGGGCTGCTGAACCAGGCACTTCGCGTCACCTCCTCACCAACCCCAGATGGAGGACCACGTGACTACTGCATCCTGTGAGGGACAACTTCCACAGCCAAGCAACGCCACACCTGCCTGCGGACTAGGTCCGGCTGTTTTGTTTTCGCTCCCTCCCTCATGCCCCAGTTTTTCCTCATTTTTATTCCCTCTCTTGCCCTCTAATACACACTAATCTTTTTTATTTCTTCCCTCCCTAATCAAACTGTATGTTATTGTTGTTCAAATAAGTCTAAGCACCTTGAGATGTGCCCTGAGTTATTTAGCCATACCGTTCCCCGTCTTGGCAGCTGTTCTCAACCTTGGCACACAATGGCCTGGTCCCACTCCCAGCGACATACAGTCAGTGGGTCCGAATGCAAGCTGGGATTATTGTCAAACCCCTGTGGTTCCAGGCGACTTTAATAGGCAGCCCCAGTTGAGAACCAACAGCCCTCTAGCCTCTCTGCAGAGTGGCGGCCAGACCAGCGGCACCCATGTGACCTGGCCCCCATCAGACATGCAGAGTCTCGGCCCTGCCCCAGACCGGCTGCATCACCACCTGCAATGGATCCGGATCCCGGGGTGACATTACAGTTTAAGCAGCACTGTTGTGGAGTCAAACAGACAGGACCTAGACACTAAACAAGGAGATCTTGGAGAGCCTCCTGCCCTCAATAAGCTTCAGTCTCCCTGTCTCTAAGTCGGTGAAAGTAACAGGTGCAGGGAGGAGAAAAATGATGCTCCCTCTTGGCCCCCAAGAGGGAGGTCCAGTGTCAGATTAAGCTCTTGGTAAGTGGAGCCTTGTTGCCGTTCTCTCTCCCGGCCCCCATCCCTGTGCCCACTATGGTGGGGGCAGGGGCACAATACACACTTTATTCCATAAATAAATAAAGTACACACTCTATTCCCAGGATGCCAGCTGTGGGGTCCTAGGAGGCACAGCCAGTAATAGGAGTGTTGCGGATGCCATAGCCACATCCACATTGAGCATTTCCAATGTTGAGCACACAGAAAGGTCATGGTTCCCTTGACTAATCCACGTCACCCATCATGATCCGGCCTTTAGATATCCCATCTTTGCAGTAACACGATCACCGCCCAGCTGAGAGTGCTGTGCGGAGGCTGCACCCCGTTACACAGGCAGCACCCCGTTACACAGGCAGCACCCCGTTACAAAGACAATCGGCTTCCTGAAGCTGCATGGCAACTCCGCCCCACCACGCACGAGGCTGCTGTTCCCATAAGGCTACAAGGCACCATTTCAAGAGGTGGATCATTTAAAACGAATGATTGGAACTCAACCAGCTTTCGCAAGGAATTAATTTAAGGAATCCAAGGTGTCGGTGGGATAACAACAGTAGAAGAGACGGAGCAGGGGAGGGTTTACTTCTTATTTTTAAAGCACTCTGGGACCTATTTAGAGAAGTTCCAAACACAGGCGTCGTGTCCAGACAGCAACTTAATACTTTATATTGCCCTCTTTCTGCAGGGTCCCACCATCTCCCGGGATGGGATGGAGAGTCTCGCATTTTACGGGGTCCGTCAACAGAGAGGAGCCCTTTGGGAAAGTCTGAAAAGCTAACGTTGCGTGGAACGGGGACATCACAACAGCCCGGGGACATCAGAGCCCGCTCACGCCTGCTCTGCAGTCTTGGACGTTTTTATGTGCATCACATTAAGAGCTTCCATCTCTCCGGACAAAGGGGAGAAGCGCTTCCGTGGTGGGTGGCCCCAATTAAACCCTGTGCCTAGTGAGTTTCCGGCCAGGCGGACTGGAAGCCAGCCAGGGTTGATTAGAGAGCAGGTACCTCAAATGGCCCAGCGCTGCCCTAATGAAAAAGCCCTGGAAAATTGCTAAATGACACAGAGGAAAATCATTACAATCGAAATGTCTCCTCCTCCTTCCCCACTAAAAAAAAAAAAAAAGAAAAATACTTCTTCAGAATTGCCTAAATATTGCTTTGCTCAGTGAGTTAACTATACAGTAAATGAAAGGTCTCTTACAAACAGCCTCGAGCATGCTGCTTTAATTATGCAACATTTATTTGGTTTAAAAGCACATATAGAAAACAAAAACAGAATAAAAACAAAAACAAAAACAACTCCCCCGCCCCATCCTGAGAAACAGCAGCTACATTGCCACATGCACTATAGAACTGAAAAGGAAGCTTAATAGGGAAGGTTTTTAGATAGGACTTAACTTAAAAATAGTACTAAGTATTTATTATGATGACAAAATCAATATAAGCTCTTCTTGAAAACCTTAAAAAAATAAAAGTATGATAAGAGAATAATGAATCATCCATCCACCCCTCAAGGAAAACCACAGCGAATATGATGCAGTATATCTTCTTTCTCTAAGCACCATTTTAAGTAGTTGAAATTGCATCGTGAAATTACTTTTGTGCCTTACGTGGTTTGACTATTACTACCTATGGAATATGCTGCAGGTATTAAAATCCTTGCGCCATCCTAGTTAATGGCTGGGATATAATCCGCTAAAAGAGTGTAACATAACGTACTTGGCAAAACTTTGGAAGTCCCCTTGCTGTGGGACAGCTGAGCTGTGAGAAGTAACAGAGACAGTAACATCTACATCGTATGGTATGATAGGGAAGGGAAATGGGGACTAATGTTCCTTGAGGGACTTTGGGCCAAACACTGTGCCAGGAAATGTTCTGTCCCACAACACTGTAAGGAAGTAGTTACTCATCCCCTTTAACAGGTAAGGAAAAGGGTTCATGGGTAGGTGAGGTCACTGGCCAAGGTCACTGAGCCAAGATGAAGACCCAGGTGTGTTAGATGTTCCCATCACTTTTACTCTTCCTCTCTTTGTGTCTACACACAAAGCAGTGTAGTCAAAAGAGCACAGGTTTGGAGCCCAAGGGTTATTTGACTTAAACCTTGCAAATGTGAGTTGCCCAGCGAAGACCTATTGCCTAAACGCCTTTTATTCTAATTAACAATTTCATGGGCGCTATCACTCACAAACCTGGTGATTGCATTCTCAAAATGTTAGATTCAGAAGGCCGTATCTTCTCATAAGAGCTACAATTTAGAATTCAACCTTACATATTAAGGATAGCATGGGTTTAGTTGATAATCTAGAACCAGGGAAATAGAAGCGAGACAAGGCATAAGTATATCTCGGAAACTTCCGCTGTTGTAGAGAGGGACCTTAGTTTTGCTGAGAAATGAAGAGTAGTGATAACAATACCAATGAAAAAACTTAGTCCCATTAACTGATCGCTTACTTGGATCTGGGTCAAGCACTGAGCACTTAAAGAAAATGAGTATCCAAGTAGTTATCTAATCTGGAAAATGAAAGTAAGAATGTCTAATGTGCAAAGAAATCATTTCCAGCTGACATAATTTGGGTAAGAGGCAATGGTAGAATTTGAAACTGGGTTGGAAATACATGTTACATCCATCTCACCATCCTTTATTGGGTAGCACGAGGTGCTGGGCCAGTGGATATGACCCACCCCTAATCGTGCCAGCGGTGGTCTCCCTTGTACTCCTGCATGGCCATACTGAAAGCTTGACTGGATGAGTCTTCAGCTGGAAATGGGCTGTGCATTTGGAAGTCATCCCTAACTCTCAGAATGACACCAAAAGAGAATCTTCATAATTCATGGGCTATCCCTCAGCGTCAACATACTCACCCAGGCAAGTCACAGGCCTGACCCCAAATGGCATTTATATGCTTGAATTATAGGGAAAAGGAAGTGAAAGAAACAAAAACCAGGACATGCTGGAGAGAAGAAATTTTGGAGGAAAAAACAAAAACGTAGAGAATAAAAAGCAAAGACAGCAGCTATCAAAGGGATGTAATATAATGTAAAATAAACCATTTAACAGATGCAGAGAGAAGGAATAGTGAGTGAAAAGGTAGCATCAGATAATGAAAACTGGCATGTATTCATTCTAAAAGCTTTCTAACTCCTCTGACAACAGGGTCATTTAACAACACCCCTCTGAGATGGCTAACACAAATAGCAATTAATAAACTTCAAACCAGAGCATCCAGTACAATCTTTTTTTTTTTTTTTGCTCCTTCTGTATAATTCAATGACAGCCCAGTTCACCCTGTCCCTTAAAATATGAGCACAATCAATGTGTTCCCTAAATTTCACACACTCAAGGAAGTCTGGCAGCCTTGCCAGGATTTGAGTGACTTCCTATGGATCTGCTTTCTCATGTGTCTTAACTCTCCCACTGTTCTCTCCTCTCTCCTGTATCTACCCAGGCACAGAATGTAGTTGCTTTTGTTTGTCCCAAACCACATTAAGTGAGGCACGTGTATGTTGCAGTTGTTACAATGTTTGAAGACTCAAACTGATTTGATTTCATTGTGTTAAAATACACATAACATAAAACTGACCATTTTAGCCATTTGCAAGTATATAATTCGGAGGCAATAAGTGTGTTCATGACCTGGTGCGACCATCCCTGCCATCAAATGGGTTTTACATCACACAGATGGAAACCAATTTAAAGTGAATATCACGTATCCCTGTATTACAAGTCGTTTGGCCCCCCACCACATTGTTTGAGGTTTCCATATTCCGTGCAGACTCCGTTTTCTCTCCTGTTCTCCTATTTTTTGTGCAGAACAATTTAGCCTCCATCCCTGTTGGGTTCCAGGCCTATCTGAGCATATTGAATAACTCATTAATATGCTCTGAAGAAATGAAAGATCATTCATTCCTGGCTTCACTCCTCAGGAGAACAGAGTAACTGACAGAGGGGGGATCCAGACCCACTTTCTACCTATGCAGTTTCACCAGTGAACAGCAGCTGGGGAGAGATGAGGTTCCTCATGGCTGTGAAGGGTGCCATTCCCCTCAGAGGGCACAGATATTAATCATCAGTTTCGGCTTAAACAAAAAATTCCTGCTGTTGTCAATTTCTAAAATATGAAAGCTGGAATGCATTTTCTCAACCATGGAGCTGGGAGTGAAACCAAGCCCGGTCTTCTCATCATGGGTTCAGACTCACCCGATGGGTCTATTTATAGGGAACCAATGGCAGGTCAATCCCATACATATGGCATAATTGGAGGAGCAATCAAATTGGCATCAGCCTGAGCTCAGAGATCTGCACAGGAAGGCTTCCAAAACATCCTCAACCCCTCCAGTATGGATTAATGTCCCCTCCCTATACTCTGTGAACATCCAGTATTTTATCATAGGACATAGAAAATTAGACCAAAAATTGAAATAAAGTGAATGACCTCCCTATTGGACTTTGAGACTCGGAGATCCAGGGGCTATGTTCATGTTATATTTAAAGTAGTTCTTTGCTGGGTACATTCTCCACTCAGGGGACATATGGCAATGTCTAGAGACATCATTGGTCGTCACAACTAGGCTAAGGATTGCTACTGGCCTCCAGTGTGCGCAGGCCAAGGAGGCTGCTCAACATTCCACAATGCACAGAACTCCTGCAAAAATAGAGTTATTCAGCCCAAAATGTCAATACTGTTGAGATTGAGAAACCTTGACATTAAAAGTTATTAATGTAGCAAATATTTATTAAGTGCCATCTATATGTCATACCTTGTGCTAAGAGTTACCTGTGTCCTCACTGTAGCTACTTTTGTGATAATAATAGTAAACATTCAGTGAGCATTAAATGGTCTGGAGTCCTGCGTGAACTCCTTCACCTGTGCGATATTAGCTTACATAATCTTCATAACAGCTCTGTAATGTTACCATCTCCTCCTCCCCCCTCTTCCTTTTTAAACAAATGACTGAAAGCTCAGAGAGGTTGCGAAACTTTCCCAAGGCAACATAGCATCTGACTTATATTTCCTTATTCTTAACCATCACACACAATTGCCCTCCAGCTAAAAAAAAAAAAGCAATTGGGGATCATAGTATTGACATCAGAGGGCTGTTATATCATTATTTGTACTGTCTTGTTCTGCGTATTCAATGACCCCACCAACATGGTACGCGTTCAGCCCAGAATCCTGAGAATGATGCTTGCTATGGGGAGGTGGCTTTAGAAATGCTAGATTGTCACTAGAGGTGAGAGAGAAGACAGGAAATCTAAACAGGGGCCATGATTGTTGGCGATCCAGAAGGCTGTGTAATTCCCCAGGGATGATGAACCTTTTCTGAAGACCCTCTGCAGGAGAGTGAGAGTGAGTGTGTTAGTGTGTGCGTGTATATTGGGGAGAAGGGAACTTGGTGTATAGAAGGAAAATCTTGGGAGGTGATGTTGATGAGAGCCTGAACCCATTGACTAAAGACTAGTTCTTCCAATCTCCATCCGCCCCTTTCAGTAAATGTTTCCATTTCTTCACACAAGTAAAGAATGCTCTGTGCCCTCCCACATTACTAAGATTAAACGTGCAAGCATCCCAGGGGACATGGCTACAAGACGACGTGGAGAAGGAGCTGGGAGGGCTGGGAGACCCATCAGACCATATGCAATGCAGGTATCTCCCCGGTGATAAAGAGAGGAGACGATGGTTAAGTGGAACCACAGACTTAGACTCAGCTTAGACTTCTAACTCAACTTAGATATCAGTGCAGTATAAGGAAGGTTCTAGAAGCCATTGAAGAGGCCTCAAGCCAAAGCTAGCCATCAGAAGAGTCCCGTGTCTCCTAGGAATGGGCCTGCCTTCGTGTCTCTGCGACATGCATTAAGAGTCTAGGAGTAGCTCTCCAGAAGTGTGGCCTGAGCCCGTGGTCATTACCCTCCCTGTAGTTGGACATGTGTGAGGCACATTCTCATGACCACCACGCTAGGCACTTTTATATGTTTGCTGAAACAATCACAGATCCTCTGCTTTCAATGCACCCAGACATGTGTGTATTCAAACGCATGCCCTTTGGGCCAACTGCATGTCACCTGCCTGCCCGCTGAGTTGCACCTGAGCATCGCTTTGGGGTTCTAGCTTATAAAAGCAGTGAGCTCATCAGCTCCTGGGACATGTTATAAATGCCCCTGTCTGTGTACAGTTGATCTTCTCCCATCCCACCCCACCTCCCCCTGAGAAAAAGACCTATTATTTTGTTTTGTTTCATATTAATACCTGGATCTCAGCTTTGATTGTCTGGCCCTCCTGTTTCTTTCTGCAGCCACTAGTCCCAGCATAAGCAGCGACAAACACCATAATCATGGGTAAACAATACCTCTCCTAGGTGAGCCACCAGCAAAGAGGGCGGTCGAGTAGTCTTCCCTTATCCCTGTGGCCCTGCCCGTCCTCCTTATGGCAGTGTGGATGATGTCATGGGCAGGGTTGAGCTGCTGGACCCCGGCCAGCCAGCTGGGAGTCCTTTGGGGAGACCTGAAACAGTCATCGGGCAGGGCAGCCGGAGGTGAGGGGTTTCAGGATCCTACCTGAGTGTCTCATAGGTGGCCGCAGGGCACTTGACTCCCATCCAAGAGAGGCACCTGGCTCCCAAGCTGGCACCATGCCAGCTCCAGAGGGTAAGCTCGCCTTGAATGACAGTGTCTGTGCTCGGTGCATGTTTTATTGTGGTGTGACTCTTTAAAACTAATTCCTCCGTGAAAGACATTTGAAACCTAAGCCACTCCATCTCCCTCCCCATTTTATTTTCAGTTGCAGGCACTTGTCCCTGTTGAAAAATCAGGAGATTTACTATTAAGCAAATTAAATGGCTAGAAATTGAATCCCTGAGCAATGCCAGGCGCAGTCGTGGAAATGTGCAAGTTTCTCCCAGATCTAGAAATGAATAAGAAAAGGGCAAAGATGTCCTTCTCCTGCAACATCCAAGGCTGGGTCTATAGGGTCATAAATGCAGAAAGGATGAGTTCTCAAAAAGTGTTTGAAACAGAAATGTAACAACTGTCTTCTGAAAATGTATATGGGCTGATATAGTAGTTCTCAAAGTGTACTTCCCACCTAAGAAGCATTAGTATTACCAGGAAACTCACTTGAAACATCCACACCTTTGAATCAGGAGCTCCGGGGGTAGGACCCAGCATCTTTTTTATTATTTCAGCATCTTATGGGGGTACAAATGTTTAGGTTACATATACTGCCCCACCGATATCAGAGCTTCAAGCATGTCCATCTCCCAGACGGTGCACACTGCACCCATTAGGTGTGAATATACCCATCCCCCTGTACCCTTCCACCTGCCCAACATCCGATGAATGTCACTACTATATGTGCACTTAAGTGTTGATCAGTTAATACCAATGTGATGGTGAATACATGTGGTGCTTGTTTTTCCATTCTTGTGATACTTCACTTAGTAGAATGGGTTCCAGCTCTATCCAGGATAATACAAGAGGTGCAAGATCACCATTGTTTTTTGTGGCTAAGTAGAACTCCACGGTATACAGCAAGATTTATGAAAAGACAGAGTAGACAATCTTTGTTGTGCTGCTAATCTCTAGGGAAGTAAAAGCGACCCTGTATTACACGCAGCAGAATGGATTATGCCAATCGCTCCATCTGACATTTCCCCCTTGCTTAAACTCATCATTTTTAAAAGTCCATATTACCTTGGTAGACCTCATCTTACCTCCATATTACTTTAGTAGAACTATCATCTCTTATGCACTTTTACAATAAAGTTAAAAGGCAAACATCATAAGCTGTAAAAGACACAAAAATGGCTGGACAAATGAGGTGTTTCTACAAAGTTGGGAGTAACCCCAAAACTCACAGAGCCTGGTTTATGTGCAGCCAGCAAAAATAAAGAGGGACCTCTCATTGCTGACACTCGGGTACATCAACCCAACCAGGCTTCTCTTTATATCAACATTCACTTTAATTAGCATCAGACACCTGCATGAATTTAAAAATAAATAGTAATGGGAGTGATCTGAGACCTATTGTGCTTGTCTCTTATTGAGTGTCTACCCAATTTAATGGCTAAAAAATGTAACAATAGCAAAAGCCAGCATTGTTGCTAGAAAGCAAATGTAAAGAATAACTAATGGCACTATTGTTATCTTTGGATAGAAATAATTATGTTCTTCAGATTGAATCGAGGCATTTCACTTTGTCTTTGCTTTGCCCTCCGAGAACATGGGAACAACATGTCATAAATGCCATATCCTAAAAAATGATTTGAAGATTATTAACTCCAAAGGTGTCCCCAGGCAACAACTATAAATTGGCTTTACTGTGGAGGAAGTCACGGAACTAGGGATATTGTCTGAAATCTCATCAATTACAAAGGGATAATACTAATGAATAATGCAATCTGACAGAGCATTTATAATGTCTCCAGAAATCTCAGTATAGAGCTGTCACACACTACCTTTCTAAAACACACTTTTCATGTTTCAACCACTATAAGTTGAGAAGGTACCATGCAGTTAATACCACCTTAGAAACATAATGATAATGATAAGAACGAATAACAACTAGAATTTATCGGGTGCTCGCATTGTGCTGGGAACCACGTTAAGCATCTATGCATTAGCCATTTAATCCTCACAGTCATCCTACGAGGAAGGTACTATTGTTCTCCCCATTTTACAGAGAAAGAAACTGAGGTACAGAGAGGTCAAATCTAAAGGCCACTTACCTAAGACCAGTTGACCAGGAATGATGAAGCTGAAATTGAGAAAAAGGCTCATCTAACTCCAGACTAAACTCTCTTAATCTCTCCTTCCAGCCAGTAACAACTCTTACTCTTTGTTGAAAAAACAAATATAGTCAAGGAAGATCATATAGTTAGACAGATGCAAACTTTATAAATGTGAAAGAAGATAAAGTATTAGGTATCATTACTGTTGTTGTTAATAAGAAAACCAATATAAATTAAAAAAACAGAATGATATAAATTTTGGAAACTATGTCCAATTGTTTGTATGCCAATCTCAGTTTTGTTTGTTTTGCAAAATCTGAGTACCAACTGAACAATGTATTTATATTTATGTAACTTGATTCATTGTACAAACTTTAAAGTGATTTTATCTAATGTGACTGTATTAATAGTTCAAAGCATTAGGCTATTAAATTTTTTTTAAATTCTGTGTGTCCAGGAACCTTCTGGAGTGTCAGAAACGGAATGTGTCCTTCACATTGGAGACTCCAGTTAGAATGACCAGGGGGAACACAGGCAAGAAGACAAAAGACAGCAAACAATGGTTAGGAGACACGGAGTCTCCAAGCCTCTCATCTCCAACATCTTCTGTCAACTTCCCAAGAAATCCCCATTGGGCATGACTCGGTTGCCTGGGAAACTCTGGTTTGTATAACCTGACCACATGTCATCCTGTGACAGATGGAAGAGCCCGTTAGCCACACCGAGGACCTGTCATAGACATGTCACCCAAGGTCTGCACATTTCATGTACAACGACCTCTGAATTTAAAATCAAATAGCTCCCCACCAGGAAGGAAAGGCATCACAGAGTGAAACGTGAAATGGTCTACATTCAACTCTGGATTTAAGAACATATAACACTGTGGTCTCATGCATACAGGCAAAAAAAAAAAAGTTCCAAAGACCAAATGTTTAGTTTCAAAAAAATGGAAACAGCTAGTCAGTTCTGCTCCCCTGTCTTCTCTGTGGTCCAATTAATCAAATCAGAATGGATCCAAAACTGGTAGCCACTTGCCAAGCCTGCAAAAAATGTCTGAGTCTGATTACTACATAAACAACTCCTAAAAAAAAAAGGAAGCATTATGAAGAAAGACAAACATTGTCTTCCCCTCGAATCGCAGCATTTCGAACTCCTCCCATAAGTTGTTGGTAGGAAAAGACTAAACCACCTAGAAATTGAGGATCAAGTGATTTTTCATTCCAAATATATTTTTCATTCAAAATGTTTAAATTGACTCTTAAAAATTTAGGAATGTTATTGCTTTGTCTTCCTTTATAAAGAAAATAATTGTGACACATTCTTGGATGGTAAAGGTTTTGGTTACATGCTGCTTTACAGAGTTTTATAAGATTAGTGTTTTCTCTTAAATGTGAAATCATCAATGGACAATACTAATGAATTCTGTTTTGATTTTATATGTTTTTATGTTGTTTTTAAAATCTCATAATAAGAAGGCTGGTTTACACAACCTCAAGCCTCAAGGCAGGCTGGTGTTGGGATAAGAATCCACTGATTTAGATAAGAAGGTAACAGTTCTTAGGAAAAAAAAAAAGACAAACTAAATTCTGAAAAACTGAAAGAAAAAAAAAGAAGGTCACAGTTCTGACCCTGACTGCTGCATATGCCTGTAGGGCAATGTCCCACTCACTTGACTTCTCTGATCTTTATGTTCATCATATGTCAAGTGGCTACACTTCACATGATTGTTGAGGGTATAAATGAAATAATGAAGTGGGTACTCTTTGTCATTGGACAGAAAAAAATCTGCAAGGATACACATCGAGTTCTCAACTAAGCTCTCCTGTTGGGGATGGATGTGTGAAGGTATGTCTTGAGGAGGGGATTTAGTACTTTCAGGATGATGAAAGACTCCTCTTTTGTATTTTACACACTTCCAAACTATTTGAATGATATATTAAAGTGAACATGCCTCATGTATAAATGTCAAAGAATAAAAAGACATTTAAGAATAACAATGCAAGACAAGAAGACGAAAAGAAGAGATTCTTGGTCCATGCTTTGTATCCTGAACCAAGTGAAACCAAGTAGAATTCCATATCTGTGTTCTTCTTCCTGCAGAACTGCTGGCACTGTGCCAGGGCTGCTGTGATTCTAAGGTGAGCTGTGCAGTAGAGTTGTAGGAAAGGCAGCAACTCAGAAATCCTGGTCCATTCAAGGCTCAAACTGCCTCATTAAACAGTCTGAAACCCTTGCTTGAGGCATTGAAAAAAGAAAAACAAACAAACAAAAAAAATGTAAGCCCTTAGCAAACATCACCAACTGTTTATCCTAACTACAGTGATAACACTGTAACTATCAATCATTAGCAGTTATTGTAATTTTGTTATGGTTTTGGAATTGTACTTAGCAATTTTTCAATGAACGTTTCATTTAGCATTTGCAAAACTATTTGAATAAAGCATAATTTTCATCCCCACTTTGTACATGGAAAAACTCATGCTAGAGAATTTAGTTAAGTGATCTATGGTCACAGAGCTAGCAAGTTGTGAAGCAGGAAAAGAAATTCCAGCAATTGGAATGCTACATGTGATTAAACAGCAGGAACTCCAAAGTACTAAAGAAGAGAAGTTAACAAGTTGGTCCTTTCTGAATACAGTTGAATTTCTGGTGGACTTGGCTTGTAGACTCAGAATTTTTAGGGTTATAAGGGATGGTACAGGTCTTTGAGTTCAACCTGTAAGAGAGAGCGTAAAGAAGCGTTTGCACATATCCATGATAGATGACTTTCTATTCTCTGCTTAAACAGTTCTAGTAAAAGAAAATTCAAGATTTACGTGAACAAATCTTTGCACTATTGGATAACTCTACTCATGACAACCTCTTTCTTAAATTAAGCAGAAAGTAGTTGCCCTATGAAATCACACCAAAGACCTTGGTTCTTGTATCTGGAGAGCCACATAGATAACTCTGTTTCCTCTTCCATAGAGTAATGTAATCATGTTTGAAATATATGAATACATGCTTGTGTCGACAATAAATTTGGATGACTTCGCTAAAAGAGAAAGTAGAGCCTGGGTTTAAGCAACTTATGGTCCTGGATTCAGATCTCAGTTTGGCTCATTGCTAACCATTCATGTTTGGGAAAGCTTCCTGAATTCTGAAGCTCAGTCACCTCATCCACAAATTGAGAAATGCAGTACTCATGCCACAGGGCTTAGAGAACAAAGTTCCCAGTGTAGCACCGTGCCAGACACAGGGTAAGTACTTAATACCTAGGACATGTTGGTTTTCTTTTCTTTCACTGTTTTGTTGATCTTCCTCTGATTTCTCTCTAGCGTTTTTATGAACCTCTTGAAATGTGAGATGGCCGTACAGACACAGTCCTCCAGATGTGCTCAGACACAAAGGAAGATAAGGACTGTCAGATCCTGTGACATAAACACTCTGACTTTTTAGTTAAGTGTCCTCATCCTTCCAAAGATCCACATTTATGCTACAAATGGATAGGAGAAAAAAAAAAATCAGATCTGTTTTCCCTGCTTCTTAACCAAGTCTCATGTCTCTCATGTTAAACTTGGTTTTGCATTTTAGCCCCCAAAGTAAGACTACCTTTTCTCACTCTTGAATTCTATTTTCGAGTTTGGGGTCCACTGTCCCTGCCTGTTGTTCTCACTGTGTCTTGGTTCTGTCATCTGTGCCATTAGCAATCCCTCACCACTTTGTGGCAGCTGAAACTGTGATAAGCGTACTTTCAACCCAAGGAGCTGATAAAAAATGGCAAAAAAAGAGAAAGGGCCAAGGAGTGCTCCCATGTCACTCTGCTGTGGACCTCCCACCGAGTGGACAAGAAGTCATTAATCAACCCTGGCTGGACAGAACTGCTCCGTCGTTCATGACTGTGTCTAGCCGTCCTACCCTCTAGCTCCCATGTCATAATCCTGCACGCATGCACTTTATCAAATGCATCTCCAAAATCAAGATACACGTGGCCCCTCGTCCACCAGCCTCCTAATAAAACCATCAAAGTAAGATGGGGTGTTATCTGGGGACAAAAACACAAACTGCATGAGTATCGACACTCTTTCATTAATGCTCATCAATACAATTGACACCAAGCTCTTTAGGGATTACTTTCCCTAAAAAAGATTATCGTTTCTTTGGTTTGCAGAAGTATTAGAGAGATATCCTCCAGTTTAGGACATTTGAATGTTGCTAATCTAATAGCAATCTTCGTATTCTCCAATAAAATTGAATACTTACAGAAAATTACTCTAATGAACCTTCACATCTTAGGAAGATATCTGCTTTCATGTGTGTGATCAGTATCCTCTTTCTAGAAGTTTCCACTTTTCAAAAATTTGATTGATCTTCTCTTTGCTGTTAGAAGACAAAGCCATGCAGCTTCATTTCATATTGGATGAAATGAGGGGGAAAATTAGATGAGGGAGAAAAATGGATATGACACAAGCAGTACCTTATTATTTTATCAAGTATCTTAGCTGGTATTTGCTCTTCTTATGTTATTTCTAGTTTGTTATATTTTAAATTATAAAAATGGTTTAGTAAACTTTTAAAATATCTCTTCATTTTCGAGTTTCTTTAATACAGTCATCTCAGCACAATAACTAAATCAGTTTTTATTTATATATATCCATATTTTACCTATTTATAACCTTAGATATTTGTATTTTTAAACCATTATCAAAATGTACCCTCATTTGTGCTGTTACATATTCTAGTGATAAGATTTAAGCCATGTTTGATATATCAGCTATCTGGACAATCATATAGATTTTAAAACATTGAAAGTCTAATAACTATATAATTTTCAATTTAAAATCATTTTATTTAGTTTCATGCCTCTCCTTTTGAAACAGTGCAATTAGATTTCGTGATGTGACAACCTTATATCATTTTTTTTCTGTAATATCTACCGAGTACCTTTATCAGAGAGTTGGTTGTAATGCTAACTTTATTACCTCTATACATAAAACAAAAACTGCAGCTCTAAGCTTTGTATAAGCACATGCAAAAGGTAAGACAGCTTTCAAAATTCACCATATTTTGCTGTCATAAAAAAATTGTGGGAAACCCATTTTTGCCAAGCATAGTAGGTGCTATGGCCGAGGCAAAGTTGAGCAAGACAAAGCCCTTGGATTCAGAGATGTGCAATTGCTGACGGATAATAAAGGAAATCTTGAAAAAATAAAAATTCCCTAGAAATAGAAGGCAGAAAATGGAAAATGCTCTGCATTGGACACAATGCTATGAGCATTTAGAAATGAAGAAATGAATCTGGGATTTAAATCTTCCCTGCTGCGGGCAGGAAGGAGTGATGGAATTCATCATGATTAAGACTTATCAAAGCCCTAAAGAGACACTTTTCCTGCTGCTCAAGTTAGAAAACAGTGCCAAATAAGGCTAATTCCTGGGGAATCGGAAATAAACTCTTCTCCCTAGAGAAGGGCCTTCTCTTACTCTTTGTTTTTCAAAAGCAGAGATTGTGCTGAGAAATGCAACTCTTAGGGACTTGTGCTGTGGGAGAATGCAGTGTGTTTGGGGTGTGTTTGCTTTTGGGTGGTGTTTTCCCAAGGAGGAGAGTTGGTCCGGGGTCCAGAAAAACTCTGGAAACTGGGCTTGGTTCCCCGTAATCCTGCAAGAGTGGAATGTGACTTATACACTGAGCCACCAGCATGTTTTGCCATCAGACACTTAGGGACCATGAAAGACAATTTGTCATTTCAATATTTATCAGGCATGTCCACCAAAGACCAAACATTTGTATCTTCTTATTTTTCTTCCACCACCCAGAAATCCCACTGTAGCTAGCTCTGGGTCTGGAGAATGGAATGTACGCATTGCATTCCTTTCCAGGGTAGCTGATCAGGGTGCCTCCTGCCTTACACTGTGAGAAACATTGTTTATTGATCTTGAGTAAATCTGGGAGCAGACATTCCAGAGCAGCTTGTCAAAATACTGGTCAAGTTAATATGTCATTTGATTACCCCCTCATGGCTGCCAAAGATTCCACAACTTTGATGCGTAAAGAAATGTAAATCACATCCTTTTTTGCCCCCTCTACCTTATCTCCCATAGTGTTGGACTATTAAGTCTTTTAACTTTGCAGATTAACCTTGAAATGCAAATAGTTGGTTTCCAAAGGAAGCTGGGAGGCCTGGGTGCAAATCTTGGCTCGGCCACTATGATCAAGGAGGCTAGATTCAAATGTGTGGTTTCCCATGCAAGGAGATCGAATGTTCTCCTAGATCCTTACATTACTGGTCCCATTTCATCATTCAAGGGTCAGTTAAATGATCAGCTCCTAAGACAGGGCTTCCCTGATCATTTGATTTGAGTATAACTCTGTATCACTCCCTACCCCATTATATTCTGATATTGTATTCCTACTATTTAATTTTACATTTATTTTCTTTTTCATCATAGAACTTATTACTATCTAATATTATCTTATTTATTTATTTATTGTGTCCTTTGACAAAAATATAGGCTTCAGGAGGGTAGGAGCTATTTCTGTCCTTATTTTTCTTTAGTGCCAGGTACGTTGTCAGGCACAGGGTCAGCAGTCAAATATTTGCTGAGGGCAAAGTTAAATGAGGGGGATATGACAACAAATGGGTTTTTAGGTGTGACAGAAAAAGCACAAGCAACAGCAACAAGGAAAAACAGAAAATTGTACTTCATTGATATGAAAAACATTTGTATGTCAAGTAACATTATTAAGAAAATGAAGAGACATCCTACAGAATGGGAGAAAACATTTCGAATTATCTATCTGGTAATGGCTGAATACCCAAATTATATAAAGAACTACAACTAGACAGCAAAAAGACTACTCAATTAAAAAAAAAATGGGCAAAGGACTGGAATAGACACTTCTCCAAATAGATACATAAATAGCCAAGAGGCACTTGAAAAGATGTCCACCACCATCATTAGATCTTAGGGAAATGCAAATCAAAACCACAACGAGGTACCATTTCACACCTACTGGAATGGCTATGCTTAAAAAAATAGAAAATAGTAACTGTTGATGACGATGTGGAGATACTAGAACCTTTGTACATTGCTGGTGGGAATGTAAAATGGTATAGCTGCTATGTAAAATAGTCTGGAAGTTCCCCAAAAAGTTAAACATAAAAATTACCACATGACCTAGCAATTCTACTCCTGGGTATATACCCCCAAATAATTAAACACAGGGACTAAAGCAGATATTTCTACACTAATGTTCACTGCAACATTATTCGCAGTGGCCAAAATGTGGAAGCAACCCAAGTGTCTATCAACAGATGAATGGATAAACAAAATGTAGCATATCCATACAATGCATATTATTCAGCCATAAGAAGGAAAGAAGTACTGATTCATACTAGGACATGGATGAACCTTGAAAACATCATGCAAAGTGAACTAAACCAGACATGTAAGTATAATATCATATCATTCCACTAATATGAAATATCTATAATAGGCAAATCCATGGAAAGAGAAAGTGTATTTAGAAGGGCTGGGGAGGGGATAATAGAGAGTTATTGCTTAATGGCTACACAGTTTCTGCTTGGGGTGATGAAAACTTTTTGGAAATAGTGATGATGATGATGATGATGATGGCACAATATTGTGAATATAATTAATGTCACTGAATTGTATGCTTAAAGATGGATAAAATGGCAAATTTTGAGTTATACATATATTTTACCCCAAAAATGTTTTTAAAAATGTAAATGAATGATTTTTAACACCAATCCCTTATTTTCTTCCAGATTAGATTTCTATTATCAATAGTTGAGACAACTCATGCTGTGTTTAAGAGGCATTTTTTTCCTATTTGAATATTATTTCTAATATTCTTTGGAGTGTATCAATATGATTTTTATATAACATTTGTGTTGAATGAATGAATGCATGACCAAAAAAAAGGAACAACTCATTCAGTCATTATGTGAATCTAACAGTACATTTATCATTTAATATGTGTCAGGCCTGGGAGATACAAAGATAAATAAAGGAGAATTTATTGCTCAAAAAGTTTTTTTTTTTTTTCCTAGTGGTGGAAATCATATATCCCTGAAGAAAACTGTTGTGCAAATGAAAATGCCTCCAAGTTGGGAACTTCTGACCCTATATATATTCTTCCCTGGAAGCAAGCTTACAATCATGGCTTACAGGAAGCCTTCTCTAAAATCTAGACTAGGTTTAGCTCCCTGTCAAAGGATCCCATCACGGCTTGTGCCTTTTTCATAATACTCATTCATACTGGTATCCCTAGTACAATACATGGCACATAGTAGACTCTCAATAAAAACCATATTAAAGGATGCAAGTCGTAACTGGAGCCAGCATAGCCTAACGATTCTAGGGCATAATGACAAATGACAGCAATTTGACTTCATCTAGAACATCCAACTCCCTAGTTAAACTGTCAAGTTAGAGTGAGCATTCATTTTTTTCCATCTTCAATAGGCATTCTCCAGCAAAGATAAAGGTTTTTTTTTTTTTTAACTCAAAATAGTCTTCAAAATGGCACGTACCTCTTTGAGTTACTGTGGAGAGAAAAATGCCCCTTGTCATGTATTCAAGGTTCCATTAAGGAACCCCAGTAAACTCTTCCCTCCAAGCACATCTAGTCTTAGGCGTGCATGGGTTTGTATGTCTGGGTGAGATATAAATGGCTTCAAAGCGTATCATTTCTGCACTGAAATGCTCCAGTTGGATTTTCCACAGAGCCAAAGCACATGCTGCAGAGGACAAAGGACATGCAGAGGGGTGGGGATGGCAGAGCCCATCCTGGGGGCAAACAGGGATGGATTGGAGGTTTCAGAGCCTGATGGAACCAGAGTCTGCTCTGAAGATGGAGCCCCCTCCCAATCAGATGCAGGGGGGTCTTGCTCTGAAACTGCAGACATCTTAATCTCTTTGGGCCTCCAAGTCTTTGTGGCTCAAGTAGAATCTTCTGACCTGTGTAATCTGATCATGGTGAGGATTAAAGGAGATGATGAGTCGAGTCGTTCGCTATTTCAGGTGGTCAATTAAGCCAACGTCCACCTCTCCCCACTCACCATCACTCTTTCCTTTGTGACAAAGTTAAATAAAACAAATATGGAACAGAATGAAAAACCATATGCCCCCACAACCAGGACCCTTGTGCCCCATCACAGAACCCATGATCTTCAATCTGCTGGCTGGACCCTGGTCTGGGAACACTCACAGTCCTGGAGAAGAAATGTGACCCATTTCTGAGGACCTGAGTCCCTGAGTCACCATACATACGCAGTTCACACACTGTCAGCAGCCTCTCCTGTCACATCAGCAAGGTCCACAGTATCCTCATTGATATCAAAAAAATTACTTTTTGTAAAGAAAAACAAATTTTCTAACCAATCCCTCTGCCTTTTGATTTTACTGCTGTGCCTCCACTGTTGTTTTGTTTTTCTCACTCATGTGGACTTGCTCAGGTTGGGAAGAGCCTGGCTTCCGTAGCTATCTATGTACCAACTTCACCAGCTCACAAGAAGCTTGGACTGTCCAAATGGTAGAGGGGTGGCTTGTGCAACACTTGGTACTAGTTCCTGAGGCTTCTGTTTTATCTCTCTCCAGAAAGCACAGGGCAAGACCAGAATTGTTAGAGAAGAATTTCTTTTATGGAGGATCTGAATAAAGCTTGCACCAAGGCAAACATAGTGATAAAGGCACTGTTCTTCCCTATGTAAGGAAATCTCTCGAATGTCCAGGACTGACGCCAGCATAGCAAGGAGAAAACTGTTTAACTGGACTAAGAGTCTTCATCTCCCATTCCCAGCTGCAGAAAGTATGAACCAGGTACTGTTGGCAGTACTGGGGGGGATTTGCAGAAGTGCATGAATAAAATAACAATGAACTATCAGGGACTGAACATAATTGCAATGGGACTCACTTTGTCACTTGCTGATTACATCAAGGGGAAGTTCTGCTTTGGCTCAGCCCCTGTGTGTGTTTAATAACCTCTCTGTTAAAAAGGGGAGATTAGCAAACATTAAGTAGAGAACAGGCTTCAGGCTAGAACCTCTGGCAGGCAACAGTATCTCATTAGAAGGTAATTTTTTAAAAATACAATGAAAATAATACAATGTTTTAAAATTCTCATTGTGGTAAATGACATAAAGATTCTTTTCTATGTATGTCTATTTGGTAAAAGACAAATTGTCTTACATGGGCTTAAAGACAAATATTATAGAAATATTAATTCTCTAGTCCTCTAGCTGTGTCCTGGGGGAATCTGCTATTTCTATCAAGGGGTCTGTCTGTCTCTATAACCTACTTTTTTGCCCCTTTACTTCCAACCTGAGGATAAAAAAATAAACATGGGGAATTTTTTAATTTGTTGAAAATTTTACAGGGAATACAATAATGGCTCTTTGGATAGTCTCTTCATTTTCAGAGTCACAGCCTGTTTTAATTAGATAACCTCTAAGGTCTCTGCAAGCTGTAGCTGCTCATTTTTTTAGATGAGAATGTTGGGGCTTGGAGAGGAATGGAATTTACCCGCATTCATAGGACTAGAAAGTGGCAGAGCCAATACAAGGACCCATGGCTTCCTTTTCTCCAGTGCGGAGTGAAGCCGTCCAAGCAGGTTTGGGGAAGTATTCCACTCTTCCCCAATTCCAAATGTGCTTATATCCTGCCAAATCTAGGCTGTAGGTATTGGCCAAATGGGACAAGAGGAGCCTCCGCTTGCCAACTCCGAGACAGAGACCATCTGGTGTGTGAGAAAGACATGTGTGATGACGACCTCAGAGATGAGATGACACCAGTCCCCAAAGCCACTGGAGACCCCGCAGTTCCATTCTTCCAAAGAGTTCAGCGATGGTCTCTCTCTTCTTGGGCACAGGAGACTACCCTGTGTTTATTGTTCTCACAGCTCAGAAATAGGGTGGGCCCTCTGTGAGTGCTTCCCAGCCCCACCCCGTCTAAACATGCAGCCCTCACTGAGTTCTCTTCAGCCACCCCAGCAAGACTCTGCTAAACCCTACTGCTGGTAACCGCCAAAAGCCATCGTAACAAATGCCAGAGATGTCTGTGTCATTTTGTTTATTAGATTTGGTCCCACTTATAGCTGAAGGTCTACTTACTTCTCAACAACAAAAAATATTTTCAAATGAAAAAAATTGCCATAGAAAAATTATTTCCCAGCCTCACTCATCATCCATCCAAATAGGCATCTGCCCACTTACAGTGGCAGGCATACTACTGAGTCATGAATGGTGTATACATTCAGATACAAAAACTTACAGAGATTACATTAGCCCAGTTTTTTACCTTTTGGGCTTTTTATTTTTCATTTTGTAAACAGGAGAATTCTATAAAATCAAGTGCTTTGGTATCAATAAAGGAAAAGTAGATTGGTTTGTTTTATCTACCAGCAAATCAGATTTACTGTTTGAGCAAGATAATTCTATGAGTATGACACCTGAGCTGGGAAAGTGAATCTTTTTTGAAAATTTATGTTAAGGGTATCTCTTTGTGCACCAAAATTTACCCCTAGCAGTCTTGACCAGCAGTCTCTTAAATGGAATAAACACCAAATGAGAAATCCTTTGGATGAAGAACTGTAAGACAACAGGTTGACAAGAGGGAGAGCAGTCCTTCTCCTTTCTCTCTTCCTCTGTCCTAAAATGTGGCTTCCACTTGCTCTTTCATTCTTCAATGAGATGTCACAAAGAAAGTACCTATGCAGAATGAAAACCCACACTGTGCTATCAGCAACTGGTCAAAGACCATCTCCTGAGGACACATGGTGCTCAAGCAGAAGAGCGTTGACACAAGCACAGGAGGAGGGTGACATAGGGGTCAAGAGAATAGTTGGGGGCAGGTCAGGCTGCCTTCATCTGAGATTCCTGGCTCCATCCTAACCAGTCCTGAGACTTGAGGCATGTGACCACCTCATCAAGCAAGCCTTCATTCTGTCTCTTCAAAAGAGAGATTGTAACAAGATCATCCTCACAGGTTGTGGAAGGATCGTGTAATACCTTTAGAATGTGCCTGACACTAAGTTTTTATGGTTCTGACAAGCATATGCTGACAATGATAAACCTGCTTAATAGTTTTGTGCATGGGGCAGCCATTGCTCATTCTAAGGTGAAGAAACAGGATCCTAAATACTCTCTTTGCCTGATACATTTGAAGTAAATGAGCAGAATTTTTATCCCAGCTCTCCTACTTACTCGGGGTCTTAATATTGGTTTAATTACTCCCTCTCTGTATTACCAGGATTCTTTTGGTGATAAGTGGTAGAAACCCAACCCACGCCATTAGACATAAAATGGAATTTATTGGATCATGCAATTGGAAAGTCCATGTACTGGCATCAGACACAGCTGGATCTAGAGATTATAAATGACTGAACTCCGATGACCGTTTTTTCCCCAATGTGTTACCCCTATCCCTCTTCAACTCTAACTCCTGGATGTATTTCCATTGTGTCTTGCCATATTCTTTCCTACTACACGCATGATTGCTTTGGCATGGTTTGCATGCTCCCAGATAACCCTGATTGATGCCTTCCAATTCTGTTCCCAAAAGAAAAAGCCCTTCTTCTTTCAGCTCTAGAAGAACAAAGTCTCAGAAAAGCGGTTGGAATAACACATCTTAGACATGGAACTCAATGCTAGGCTCCATGATTGGAGAAATATGGTTCTCATGATTGGCTGGGTCCACATCAGATGCCTGATCACGTCTCAGTAGACCTACAAGGAATGGAGTGGGCTCATATCCACAGAAGAAAGAAGAGTGTTAAAAAAAATAGCTGTACATTCTCACTCCAAGAATAAATTTCTCTATGTTGAAGAATTTATACCTAGACATCAGTGGTTCTTGATGAAGGCACATGCCAGGATCTCAGAAAGGAAACTGAGTATATTACTTTTCAATCTCTTCTATATTTTCTCAATTTTACTGTGCTCTATAACTGAAGATTTTGTATATCTTCCTAGTCAAGAGTTCATTTGATTTTGACTTTGAAGCCCACTGAAGTAGAGGATTTGTAAACATGATTCTAACTTATCACAGTATGTGTGTTACGAGGAAGGAAACATGATGCTTATTGGTATAGTCCCTAAATCTTGACCATATGATCAAATTTCCACCTTTACTTAATTTTCACATCCCAGAGGAACAGGGAACTGGCCTGCTGTGCTTTCCAAAGAGTACTTTGTGGTCCTATTTCTAACCCTAATTCCTCTCTATCTCCCATCCTCTATAGAACATTTTAAATGAAGGGAATAGGGAGCAAAGGAAATCATATAGACAACTATTTCCGAGAGACAAACTTAGGATGAAATCTGGGCTCTATCACTTATAAGCTATTTACATAGAAAGTCATATCATCTGTCTGAACCTCACCTTCCCCTTCTGTAAAATGGCAGAGTTACTATAAAATAGTTCATAGCATTACATACCTATATGACAACATTTTTAAAAGTCTCAAATCTATTACCTGAGCTTTGACCATAAGAAACTAGAAAAAGAAGAGCAATTTTTTTAAAAAAAGGTATTAGCATAAAGGACATAATAAAAATTAAAGTGAGAAATAATAAAATAGAACAGAAAAATAATAAAGAAAATAAATAAAACCCAAAGCTGTTTCTTTGAGAAGATCAAGCTAGATCGACCAAAAATAACCCCCACAATACAACACCTACATGCACACATACAAATCCCCCATATTATCAGGAATGAGAGAGGCAACATTATGACAGATTCCACAGATCTTAAGAGGATGATAAGGGCACATTATGAACCACTTCATTATGAACCACTTAACTATAAATTTGACAACTTAGATGATACTGACAATTTTTTTTGAAAAATACTAACTGCCAAACCTCACTCAAGAACAGATAACCTGAATACCCCGTCTGTTAAAGAAGCTGAATTTTTAGTTAAATACCTTGCAAAAAATAAAACTCTATCCCCATAATTCACAGATTCATTGGTGAATTCTATCGAACATTCAAGTAATACATACCAATTCTATACAAACCCTTCCAGTAAATTGAAGAGGAGGATATACTTCCCAATTCTGAGGCCAGCATTACCCTTACACCAAAAAAACAGACAAGATCAACATAGAAAAGGAAGCTTCAGGCCAATATTCCTCATGTACATGGATTTGATTTGTCAACATCTTATTTAGAACTAGCTTATCTAACAATATATTTAAAGAATAATACATCAGGTGGAGTTTATCCAACAAATGTAATCCAAGGATGAAATTCAATCAGTGTAATTCACCAAGAATAAAAGAGAAAAATAATATTATCATCTCAACAGATGTAGACAAATCATTTGAAAAATCCAACATCCATTCCTAGGGGGTGGTGGGAAGCAAACTAAAATAGAAGTAACATCTTCAACTTAATAAAGGGCACAGATGATAAAACGTACAGTTAACATCACACTTCATGATGAAAGACCACATATATTTCCCTTAGGATTAGAAACAGAACAAGGTTCTGCCTTTCACCATTTCTACTAGCATTTTCCTTGAGTTCCTGACCAATGCAATCAGGCAAAGGCAAAATAAGAGAAAACAAACAACAGAAATAAAAGGTATTTAATTTTGAAAGGGAGAAGTGAAATATCTTAATTTGCAGATAACATGATTGTCTATGTAGAAATTACAACAGAAACAACAACAACAAAAAGACCACTAGAAATAAGTGAGTTTAGAAGGAATGCAAGATATAAAAACCCTTTCTGGGTACAAAAGCTAGGCGATTGGTTGCCATTTTGCTCAGCAAATTGGAGGAAAGCAACATCTCAGCACAGACTGTGATCATTGAGCCTTCGTAAATCACAAGACAGAGATTAGTGGTGAGAGTTGAAATAGCAAATCACTAGAAAACACACATCTGTGTGGGACCCACTCTCATAATGCAGAGCAGAGGATCAGCAGAAGTGGACACATTCCAGATGTCCAAACACAGCCACTACCTGCTGGGTGATCACCTTACCCCAGCACTGTTCACTGAGAAAGAGTAGACAATTGAGATCGGAAGCCCTATATACACTTAATTATTGCCATATATATTTATGTCCATTTCAGTGATCTGGAAATTAAACCCACCTTCCAGAATGAGAGCTAGAAGACCATACACAACAAATAAAAACATAATTCCTAATTTCCATCCTCACCAAAAACTAGTTATCTTAGTCCATTTGTGCTACTATAACAAAATACCTATGATTAGGTAATTCATAAAGATGAGAAATTTATTTCTCATAGTTCTGGAGGTTCAGAAGTCCAAGATCAAGGCATGGATAGTTCTGGTGTCTGGAAAGGGCTCCTTTCCACTTCCAAGATGCTGCCTTGATGCTTCATCCTTAACACCAACCTCTTTGGTTGATCACATTCTAGCTATGTTGGTCTTCTGAACGTTCCCCGGGCTACAACAAGCTCCTTTCCACTACAGGGCACTTGCACCTGCTGTCCCCCTCTGCCTAGAATCACCTAGAAAGAAGAGAATCACTCTTGTTTCACTCTGCATGGTAATACTTTTGTCAAATTTCCTTAAATATCTTCTTATTCATGGCTCCCCTAACTAGTCTGTCTAAGGCAACTTCTTGCTTCTTGACTAAGCAGGTGTAACAAAGTCACCCAGAAGCCAGAGGCTCACTCAGGACAGAAATGTATTTCTACCTCACATAATAGCCTATAAATAGCCAGGGAGTCTAAAACAGTAAGTAGGCCATGCGGAGGCCTTTTTCCTTATATCTTGATTTCTACCATTGTCTTATTCTGTTTAGGCTGCTATAACAAAGCACTATAGACTGGGTGGCTTATAAGAACAGAAGTTTATTTCTAATAGTTCTGGGGGCTGGAAGTCCCAGATTGAGGTGCTAGCAGATTCAGCCTAGAGAGGGCTTCCTGGTTCATAGACAGTTGTCTTTTTGCTGTGTCCACACTAACCTCAGGGAGGATTACTGCCCAAAGGAAAAATGAACATATACTTTGTAGGGTGATTACCAATATCTGCCACATTGCAGTTTTTCTTTCCTCTTTTAGCTTTATACGACTTCCATATGTTTATAAGAGCTTTATTGACATAACAATTCACAAAGCACACGATTTGCCTATTTAAACACGGAATTCCATGTTTTTTAGTCTATTTGCAGAATTGTGCAGCTATTACCACAATGTAATCTCAGAATTTTTTTGCCCCTACAAAAGACACGCCATACCCATGAACTGTCATTACACATTTTCAAGGTAAAAACTCCCTCCAAAATTTTTTCTAAATACATATTGCTACTTGGTGGACTTTATCATTTTGTCTTGGTACCCAGAATAAACAAATAACATCCCATAATCTGGCAAGTAGTAATTATCCCATTTTGCCTCCACCACAGACATCGGTGAAGGGTACAATTATTGATTCCATTATACAGATGAGAACACTCAAGTCCTTTCTCATTAGGTGGCTGATTTTGAAAACTGTTAACCCACATGCTCAATACAGATCTCTCTGAGTCCTCTGCTTCACCTAAGCAGAAAAATTCAATTCCACACCTCTTAGAAAATTCTGTCTTCATAGGGCTGCTTTTGGCCTGCCTGCACAACCTGTTATATAAACAATATTTGTTTTTAAAGTGAACTGTTACAGCTTGCTGTCTGATCCACCCACCGACCACGTTCGTATCAAGCATTCCAACAGTGCCATCATTTTCCCCAAAGTGACATAATTAGCCATACCAACACCCAAAAGAACTGGACATCTTCACAAACAAGAATTTTTCTATTCCTTAAACTGTTTCCCAGCTTGCTCTCATAGCTGGCAAGATGCCTCTACTGAATCACTTGATATTCTGACTTTTCTTACGGTAAACTCTGCAAACCACCAGAGGCACACATAACCCTTTCTAACTGTGTAGGTTCTGAGTACACGGAAATGGGAGAACATTCAGGGTTCTGCTTTCTCATAGAAGGTCTTCGCAGTTTGGATCTATTTGCTGTATTTTAATATAGCCACTTCATATACCAACACGAAAATAAAAATTGTTTCACGTATTTATTAATATCTCATAGCTCCTGGTCTGTGTCCCCAAGCCACACGGCTGCCAAATATTGCCGTCTGCACCTTCTCCCATTTCCAACTGGTTCCTTTTATAAGGGAATAATAGGCTTTCTTTCCAGACACCTTGTGGGAAGGACAGATGAAGCCAACTGAAGCAGGCGAGGGCAGGAGCTGCCGTGGAGACAGAGGGTGAGAGGCGGGATGGTGAGAGAACGTGGGAGGCTGCCGCGCAGACCTGCTCCTGTTGACTTTGATGTCTCCAAGGCATGTGGAAGGCGGCCAGGGAAACTCAGATACACTTTACACTTACCCAGTAATTGATTATTCAGCTGCATCTCAGAAAAACACCGCTTGGCCCGGGCTAACAGTTATTGTTTCCTTTTGCTCCCTTTCATGGTGGCAGCCAAGGAAATGTGGGGCAGAGATGCAGCCTTAGGAGGCTGGGAGGTAAGAAGTCATCCAGCCTGGGAAGCCTATTGTTCAGATATTTGCAAACCTCCTTTTTGCATCTAGTCTGAGAGGGGCAGTGGTGAGGAACAGAACCTGGTAAGAAAAAAAGACAGAGCCATTGATGAAAGGGTAGAAAAGAAGGGAATACGAGTACAGACACTTTGGACAAATTGAATTATCTTGAGTTTGATGATTTTTCAATTCTTTGTAGGGTGAATCATATGAGTACACCACAGTTCAGTGTGTGCACGAGTATCTTAAGGTAATAAATATTAATCTGATGCATCATGATTGTATTCCACTGCATGTTGGCTTTCACTTGATTTTTATATATATCGCTGAAACAGCTTATGAAATATTATACCACTGTTTCTCTCAATGCAATTTTCTTGTTATTTTTTGACAGTTGAACAAATATCCATGATAATTTTTGAGCAATAACTTCCATCGGTTGTTTTTCACGAGCATAAGAAGCTCACACTCAGGCTAAGAAAGAAAACTTAGAGACCTTCTAGGATAGTGAGTGTAACTTGGTGTGCACCAGTACTAAGGGAAGGGTAGAAGTAATAGGTACATGTCAGATTTTTCCAAGGAAAATTCATGCACATACATACCAAGATTTTAAAATCACCCCATTGCTTAATGCCATTCAAAAAATTCAATCTATTTGGAAATTTCAAGGGATTGAGCCAACTTCTCATTTATCGACAGATAAATGGATGTCCAGAGTGACTGACACAAGGCAATCTGGCTAGGGGACATGGGAGACTTAAAACCAATTGCTCTGATTCCAAACTCAACCCTCCTTTTCCTCACTTTCATGTATTGGGTGGCTACAAATACTTTGCTGTCTGTTCTAATTGTCTCTCTGCTAAAGAGAGGAAAACAAGGCCCTTGTGAATGGCAGTTGATGTTTCCTGATGCAGTTAAGTGCTCAATAAACATTATTAGTTTGTGCCTACCACTGCACTAAGCATTTCATATGCAACATCTTATTTAAAACTCATAACTCCACCACAAGTTGAGTGCAATAATTGCCCTCATTCTGCAATGAGAAAGCTGGGACTGAGACAGGCTCAGTATCTTTCACAAAGTCACAAGCTGGCAGGTGGTTAACTCGGGATTAGAACACACAATCTGACTGCAGAGTCCGTACTCCTCATTAACGGATCATATGAATATCTGAGATCATAGTTGTTTTTGTTCTCCAGCAAGACATTCTCCAGGTTTGCTAGAATTTGAATAGAATCTGACCAGTGTTTCTTCTGCACATTCTAATGATGTCATGGACTGCCTCAGTGTATAGTGAGCTGAACAATCACAGAGGAGATTGAGCAGGCATAGAATGTCCACTGAGAAAAGTGGATCAGAAAAGCCTTTGACCCAGGGTGAACCCAAGGTCTGTTCCAATATTGGATGTCTATGATTCTCACCACTTGCCTTCTGGGCCTTGCCTCTTGGCTTTTGACCCACTAATCTTAACTTCTCTAATTGTCTCTCCCAGACTGTGGGGCCTGTTGGCGTGACCAAGAAATAAATGGTCTTGACCACACTGCTAAGCTGCCTCCACAGAAGAATATGTGGGAATTCTAGAAAGAAGGATTTCTGAGGATTTAGTGAGGGTTTTATTATTGTCCCAATAAATTAGGCAATGAAAAACATCCGAAGAACAAGGCTTTTGCTCAAGTCCCAGCCTCTACAACCATAGGACTTGGGTTCACGGTAGGATGTTGACACCATGCTAAAGTGATGAATCTTTGCTCGGAAGCTGCCTGCCACACAGACACTTAGCAGAATGCTGGGAGCTCAGGTTATCAGAACAGGGAAGGACTTGATAACCAACTGAAAATCATCTTCATTTTGACAACTGAGGAAAATGAGAAAGAGCAATTAAATTGCCCTATTTCACGCAGCAAGTTGGTGGCAAAGTTGGCAAATCTTTGGAATATATCCAAGACCTTCCTGAGGGATGTTTCTATCCATTTATCCATCCATTTAATAAACTTCTATTCAGTGTCCTCTTTGGAGTTGCCTGTTCTAGATGCTGGAAATTAAAAGATGAAGATTTCCCATTCCCTGTGTTTTGAGAGCTCACAGTACGGGGGACAGGGCAGAGAGAGAAGTGTCTAACAATTACACTAATTTGATGAGCACTATAATAGAGTCATATAGTTTCTATGGAAACACAGAGAAGAAAGTGATTCAATTTCCAGGGAAGGCATCGTGGAGAGAGTTACATTTGAACTAAACTTTGTGCGATGAGTAAGAGTTTGCTCAGGGGCCTAGAGAGGAGGGGGCAATTTACAAAAACAGCACAGATACGTGAGAGGCCACATGGAGATGAGAGAGAGAACCTCACACATAGGCTACACACAGAAGGGAGAGGCAGCTGAAAAAGCAGAAATCCTGCCCTACTTCATAAGAACATTTGGGATTTGAGCATCTTCAGGAAATCCCTTACATAGAAGAATCCACAGAAGGGTAGGCTAGAATAATTGTCTCACACCACCTAAAATATCTAAGGACTTATTTATCTTACTTGACTGATCTTGTCTCACATCAGTTCCGTCTTTTAAGATGGTTGTTGGCATCAAGAAGAAAGTGAGGAGACACAGAGGGTTCTAGGGAAGTACAGCATTTTCTCTATGTATTCTAAGGGTGGGGCCAAGGTCAGGCATAACCTAGTGACACCAAGAGACGGCACCATTTAAGAGCGACAAGTGGGGAAGCCAAAACTAGTGTCTCAAAAGCAAAGAGGCAAGATATGGAAAGGAAGTCTCATGAACCATAGTCGTTTGCACCACAAGTTTGCAATGTGAGTGACTCCATATGAATATCCAAGAGTCCTTTAGACCAAGCCCATCTTTATATATCTAAAAGGCTCATTTGAAGGGGGTCCAAAGTTTGCCATGAGTGAAAAATGTGTTCCATGTGGTCAGGGTGGTAACAGAAGGCATAGCTCACTGCCCACTGCAAGAAGACCCACAGACCTCAAGGAACTGAAAAATCTAAGTGGTCTCCTCATCAAAGCTGTGGCATGATGTCAACAAAGCCCAAATTTGGAGTTGCGTGTCTGTTTCAGCTCATCCAGAGAAAGAAGTTTCGCTCAACTCAAGACTTGGCAAAGACCACCAGAGTGGGATAAATTTTGAAAGATCCAAAATGAGAGGTATGGAATGACCAAAGTTCGTAAACTTTTTTTTCCACATAAAGTCAGTGACTGCTCAGAAAGAACTAGTAAGTCTATACTGCCTATAATTATTTGACACATATAAGGAACTATGCAGCTCTCAATTTTAAATAAATATATGCTGTGATGCTTCATTTTATGTGTCATTTTGACTCGGCCATAGCACCCAGGTACTTGGTGAAACATTATTCTGGGTGCTTCCACAAAGGTGTTTTTTCTGGATGAAATTAACATCTAAATTGGTGGGTTTTAAGTAAAGCAGATTGCCTGCCATACTGTGGGTGGGCCTCATTCACTCAGTTGAAGGCCTTAATAGAACAAAGACTGACCTCCCCTGAGCAAGAATAAATTCTGCCAAGATACTGCCTTTAACTCTTCCCTGGAGCTCCAGCCTGCTGGCCTACTCTGCAGATTTTAGATTTACCAAGTGTCCACAATTCTGTGATCCAATCTCTTAAAATCCATCAATCATCCATTCATCAATCTCCCATTGATTCTATTTTTCCAGAAAACCTTGACTGATATACTCACACACGTGCATAGCCATACAAAGTGCCCACTGTGTGTCAGACAATACGGCAGGCTATTTACATTCACTGGATCCTTATAAACACTTTATACTCCGGCCATTATTATCTTCATGTTACAAGTGAGAGAATGGAGACTCAGAAGGTATCAGCAAACTTCATCTGTGTCTCACAGCTTACCAGGATGACAATGCTAGGACTTGAACTCATGTCTGTCTGACCCAGAGATTGTGCTCAATTCCAAAAGTGATGACAAGTAACTGGACAAAGTAAAACAAATTAAGTGGCAGAACATGTGAAGGGAGTGGACCCACAAGTGTGGAATCATCTCCTAATAACCATCACCAGTGAAATCATGTTCAATTGGAAAAGACAGGCTGCTGGACGTCGCAGGGCTGCCCTGGCAAAGGCAAACAGGACCCAGATCCCTGCCTCTCTCTGTCTCCTCCCATTCCCCATGCTCCCTTGATGGGTTTTAGCCCACGCGGACGTGCCCTGGAGGGAGACAACATGCATGGCAGCCCCGAAGGAGGACAATTAGGTGTCACATATCTTCTCTCATGACTTCATCACTGACTGTCTCTCTTTGTTGAAATAATTTAGAAAAATAACCCCAGACAGATTTCTGGAATACATGGGACTAGCAGATTTTTCTTTTTTTTTAAATGAAGAACATTCCACTGAGAACAAGCGTAAATATTGACTCATTGGAGGAAGTACATTCTCAGGGCAATGAAGATGGATACTGGAGGTGGAATCTCAGCTTTGCAATTTTAATCTGGGTGGACATGGATAGGAGGTGGTTCCCCAAAGTTTCTCCCCAGGTCTCCAATGTCTGGCTTAGATAAAGATGGAAAATAACAATTAATCAGCCTGGCTTCCTCTCGTCTTCTTTTCTCTTGCTCTGCTCTTTCCTTTCTCCTTTTATCCCAGCACACTTTGCCACCAACGTGACTTGGGAACCTCCAGCCGGCTTTGATGGGAGGTAACCTTGACCGCTCCTCTGCTTAGAAATAAACAACACTGAGTGCCAAAGGAGGTGGTTGTGGGAGCATCTTTGTACCTGGAGACTAGTGTTCAACTACTTCAGTATGTGCATGCCCTCCCCCCATTCTCCATTAGCCAAGATTATCCAATGCCGACCAAAGGCTTGTCCCCCTTGCTCTCCATAGCGAGAACACTTATTCCCAGCCTCCCCAGATGTTTCAGTGATGTGTTTGCATCCCATACGTGTCTCAGCATTCTCCAACTTTGATTTTGTTTTGTTTCTATTCCTCCCTTTGTATAGTTTTTAAGTAGTCCCTGATGGTGTGCGTATGTGATTTCATATCACGAGAATGGTGTGGCCATGGCAGCGAGGCATTAGGGTGTATCATAAATCAACCACAGTTTGGGGGAACGATGACAAGTGTGATTTATAGGCTATTTCAGCTCTGATTTCCATATAGTGTTCTCTGATTCACAATGATTCCTTGGAGGAATGAAAAGTAAAAGAAAGTACAGTGTGGGTGGTAGGTTCCCTCCCCAAGAAATTCATAGCAGTCATCATAGCCATATAGGAAAGTAGATGTTTATGCTTTTTAATGGATGAATGTTGTCCATGGCAACTGGAAAACTGTCAGAGCTGGACGAAGTGAGTCAACTAAAGGTTGTTTTCCCTTGACCTGGGTAAAACAAGACTAATTTCACATATGGTCAAGAAAATTAGAGAAGTGCCAGTAATTTATGATATAGCAAGTAAGTCCCCAGAATGAACCTAAACTAGCAATAAATAGATAAATTGTTGATGATCAACTTTTCTTTAAGTAGAAGCAGAAAATGTGATCGATTTTGCCAAAAGATACCTCTTTTTATACACACAGGACTTTTTGGCCAATCTGCCCTGTACTTTCCAAACTGGGATCTTTCTGAGAGTGAAAAGAAGTGTACTGAATTATTCCAGGCAACAGAGGAAGTTGCTGGAAAACTGGATCCTACTGTGACCCCTATCACATCCATGGTGATTCCAATATCCTCTCTGCTTCATCACAAGATCTTTAAGAGCAATGACCAACATGACTTGGTTGCCTTTATTGAGAGTTCATTTTATTCTCTGCTAGGGGCTAAGAATACAGTTGTATTAAATGAACGACACATTGATGCTTGAAATAAATTCACCCAGGTGCCTGACATAAGGTATGTACTCAATAAATTATATTAATAAGTATATTTTAAACATAAAAATTAGTATAATCTATTATGGTTTAGACGGTCAACGTTTTTTGCAGGTGGTTTGTATCAGTGGTTTTGGGGATACTTTAAAATTTTGTATTATTTTTTTGCAGTGGATCTCTTTTGTGCTTTTCAAATATAATCTTACCCATAACCCTAATATGTAAAACAGATAAAAGCAACTAAATATGTGTAGCTTGGCAGAAATCTCAGCCTTTGCAGTGTCCCTAAAGCACAACTTCAAATCCAAATGCTTCAGTTGGACCAAAACTCAAACACGACAACTCTAAATAAACCTCGATTAAAATGTTAAAACATCAACTAAACATGATTTGGTGGGGGGAGAAAATCCCAATATTTTTAGCAAGCTCAGAAATGCATTCAGGGAGAATTCAGAAGAAAAATTTGGTATTCACTAGATTTTTGGTTTTCTTTAGAGTTCAATGCATATGCTACAGCAAGTGAGTCGTTGGAGATCCCTTCTGCTGAACTTCAGAGGCAGAACAGAAAGAGAAAAAGACCACTGTTAACAGTGTCGTTTATCTTTAGGCTCTTGCAGACCCAAAAAACATTCAGTGGAAGACAGAGGTTTTCTGAATGAGCTATATGGTATTCCTCTTGAACAACTTCTCTCTGGCCTGCCAAGTCCTTGCTCTGACTCCCTAGCCTGCGTGGATAGATGTTGTTCTTTGCAATATTTGGTGAAATATAAGCAGGCTCTTCCATGTCATTGTGATCCCAGGAGCTTCCGCAGAATGTTCCTATTAAGGATTGTGAGGGTTGGAGCAAAGATTTGGATTCATTGACTCCTTTTAGGAGAAGTCTCCTTCCAAAGTAGTCAGAGTTGTCTGCAGTGCATCTTTTGTGCCAAAGACCCAGCAGGGCCACACCCGGAAACCTGCCAGACCCTAAATGCTCTGGAAGCAATTGGCCAATAACTGGGACACACAAGGGCTTCTCTCCCATCCTATATCTATTGCTATATAACAGATTGCCACAAACTTAGTGACTGATACCACCACGTATTTATTGTCTCACAGTTTCTGTGGGTCAGGAATCCAACACAGCTTGGCTGGCCTCTAGGGTTCAGGATCCCTTGTAAGGCTGCACCCAGGGGCTGGCCAGTGCTGGGATCTCATGTGAAAGTTCAACTGGAAAAGCATCAGCTTCCAAGCCTCGTGGTACTGTTGGTATAATTCAGTTCCTGGAGGACTGTTGGACCGAGAGCACTTCACTGGGTTTTGGCCAGAGGTGGTCTTCGGTGCCTCGCCAGGTGGGAAACTCAAACATGGCATCTTGCTTTATCAGAGCGAGAAAGTGAGAAGAGTCAGAGAAAGAGACTCCAAGACAGAAGTCACAATCTCTTGTGATCTGGTTTTGGAAGTGACGTCCCGACACCTTTGTCATATTCTTTTGGGTTGGAAGGAGGTCACGGGTTTGCCCACACTCAGTAGGAGCGGATTACACAGGGGTGTGAGTGCCAGGAGGTGAGGGTCACGGGGCCACAGGCGAGTCCACCTGCCACGATCACAGCTGGCTGTGAGGCACTCACTGGAAGCAGAGCAAGAACTAGACGTCAACACCTGCCCAAACAAGGCATCCGAATCCTGTACCTGCTGTCCCGCCTCCTCACATACCACTCCCCTCTGTAAGCCTGTTCTGTATTCTGCAATATAGAATATTCTGAATATTCTGCAATACAGAATACCATGTCTACTGAGCTCACAGCCTTCATGTCTGCTCTTCTCACAACCTAGAAAGCCCTTCTATTAAATATCAGCTCTACCCACAAGTGGCTCCTTCTCAACTTTAGGCCCTTCAAATATCATCTTTCCTCAGAGATTATATGAATACCTTTTGAACACTTATTTATTGAGTTCCTACTATCTGTTAGCCATTGCCTGGGACCCTGAAAAAATAAGAGAAAAGAAAATTCCCAGAATTTGGGACTTCAAGGAATTCTCTACTGAGGGGAAGAAACAAATAACTAGCACTTAGCAAACCCTATTGCAGTTTACTAAGAGAGGTAGGTGTGAAGTAGCAAGCTAGAGAGTCTTGCTGGGTTGGGAGAAACCCACTAATTTTCTTGTAGGTTAAAGTCAAATGTCACAGTGGCAGGAGTGCTCCTCTCTTATACTCTTAAGCCATTCCTCATTCACCTGATCTTTCCTTTCTCATGTAAACATCCACTGAATTTCTGGCCACCTGCATCTCAGCAGGAATGTTTGCAGTACCTGGCCTTCCTACAGTTGGTGAGAAGTTCCAACATGCCCAACCAGAAATTAGAAACCTGAACATCCCCGACTCTTCAGAGAGTTTAGTATAGTCTTTGAATCCCATTCTGAATTGGACACATCTGTCTTCAAAAGAAATTTAAGTTCCAACATGAAAGTCAGGGAGCAAAATATCGTCTTCACATTTAGAAGGCGGGTTTCCCAAAGTGTGACTCTCTCTGCCTGCTCCAGATTGTTCTCTTTTAATGTGACGACCCCAGGCCAAGGCTTTCTCAGTTTGTGGCAGAGTACTTAAAGGAACTGCCGGACTGCCTAGGAGGTTCTCTGTGACCTTTAAAGCACAAACTTACGTTACAATCATATCTTACATGCACTCTCCAATGCCTTTCAATGTAGTGAAGACATGTCTTTTTTAAGGCTTTAAAACAAAATTTAAGATGTCTTTAAAAGTCTCAGTCTATAATTATTTCTGTCCTTTTAACGTAGGTCCTAATATTGATGGTGACAATAAAAATAGTGATAACAACTATGATTTCAAGCATTTATCATGTGCCAAAAACTATGGTAGGTGCTTTCTATACAGACACATTATTTTATTTTCCCATTTTACCCTGTAAAGCTATCCGAGGTTAACAGTGCTAACACATTTTGCAGATGAGAAAATTTAGGTTCGGAGAACTGTCTGACGGCGAATGGAGAGGTATAAATCTTAGGGGAACCAGGAAGAGGCCTTGGTTCTTAGTTGGAGGCCACCCTTGGTTTTCCTACCCCATTCTGTCTCCTGACTTCCAATCCTTGGGAATAAAACCTCTTCTACCCCAATGAGACATAAAATAAGTGTACATGAGGCTGCAGAATCAGGAACTTACAATCATACTAAGATATAAGTAACTCATAGTTGCATCTTTTTTTGAAGACATCTTTTTTTTCAATAAAAAGGGGGTAGGGGACAGAGTGGAAGATGGATGGGAAGTTCAACCAAGAACCCTAGGTAACTAAAGAGGAAGGAAGAGACTGTCTCTCTCCCATTAGGCAATGACGAAACTAGTTAAGGTTGGACCAAAGATAAGAGTATGTCGATAATTGTGACATATTCTTATAGTCTGGTCTTGTTTATTCATTGCTTCCTTTGTTCAGATAGTATAATGGCATGTGTCCACCATATAGCATTAGATAAAATGCCTAACCTAAACAAATGCCCGTCAACATCTCATATAGAAATTGTCAAGACATAAAATGTTTCAATAAGACAACAATGGCTCATTTTGTTTCTGAATTTGTGTCTAAATATCTGTTTCTTATGTTATTCAACAAAGAAGGATGAGCACATGTAAATAATCCTTTCGCAATTTTGCAGAGCCTCGGGGTAGACACCTATTGGCATCTCTAATGCTGACACCCTTTCCCTTTGTGTGACTGAGGCCACTTGAGCCCAGCCCAGGATAACATAGGGTCACTCCACAGCCCCTGCAAAGGGGATTTAAGGAGACTTCAGTCCAATACTTGATCATATGACTCTGCTCAAAGGTCCTGCTCAGAAAACAAGGTTCCTGCCTTACCATGAGATCCTGCACCCACGGCCCGGTGCTGTTCCGATAGAGGCGTGGCCCCTTCCAGGACTGCTACCGTGCCCTCAGTTTTTCCTGCTCACCCTTTTGGGGTGGGTCCCCCCACTTGTTGCGGAGGCTCTCTGCAGCCTGCTTGTGTTTCTTGGTATTTCCTCCTCTTTAGACAAGTCGTGGTGATGTGGAATCCACCATCACAGCTCCTGATTTCATTCACAAGGGAGTGGAGATATACCCTGGCCTCAAAACTGCCTTATACGTATTCCTCAAATAAAAATTAAGGTTTTGGCCGGGCACGGTGGCTCACGCCTGTAATCCTAGCTCTCTGGGAGGCCGAGGTGGGCGGATCGTTTGAGCTCAGGAGTTCGAGACCAGCCTGAGCAAGAGCGAGACCCCATCTCTACTATAAACAGAAAGAAATTAATTGGCCAACTAATATATATATAGAAAAAAATTAGCCGGGCATGGTGGCACATGCCTGTAGTCCCAGCTACTTGGGAGGCTGAGGCAGCAGGATTGCTTGAGCCCAGGAGTTTGAGGTTGCTGTGAGCTAGGCTGACGCCACGGCACTCACTCTAGCCTGGGCAATAAAGTGAGACTCTGTCTCAAAAAAAAAAAAAAAAAAAAAAATTAAGGTTTTCCCTTCAAAGTGGAAGAGAAAAGCTTTCAGTTAACAAAAGGTTCTGAATGAGACTTCTAGGATTATTCTAACACAGAAACCGTGAATGGCCAATGAATACCATATTTCCTCGAAAATAAGACCTACCCATAATGTAAACCCTAGCAGGATTTCTAAGTATTTGCGCAATCTAAGCCCTACCCCGAAAATAAGACCTAGAGATGGGCGTGGCTATGCAGCGCATCTGTACAACCCATGCATTTCGTCGCAGAGCAGCAAAGAAGATGGGCAGCCCTTCTCATCTGCCCCATTGTGACAGCTACTATCCCAGAGGTGACCGGAAAGGTGCGGGAAGCCCCACCAACAAGGTCGGCTCCCCCTGTCAGGTCCCAGCCATCCTGTGCTTGCTGCAAGCTGAGGCTTTGAGGGGAAAATAACACATCCCCTGAAAACAAGTCCTAGGGTGTCTTCTTGAGGAAAAATAAATATAAGACCCTGTCTTATTTTCGGGGAAACACAGTAGTAGTTTGCTGATGCTAATCTGAAGCCACAGAACAGACATTCAACACCTCTGGCAAAAGGGTGAATGCCCCGGATGCCAGGATTTTCTAGAAGTTGGAAACTAATTAATATCCATAAAACTTTGGACCATGCAGACTGTCCTCATTAAGAAAAACAAATACAAAACAAAACGAGAATGTGCAGACTTTGATCCTCAATGCCAGAGTTTTAATTAGTAACATTTATACCATCTGAAATAGGGTAATATAGAGGTAGATGACAGATAGAATAGATGAGTAGGCAGTAAATGAATGGATGGATTGGATGGATAGATGAATATACAAGATAACTGATGATTAATTTTGTTTTAACCCTTTGTACTTGCTTGCTTTTTTCTCGATTCCTTTATTCTACTCAGGATTTAATTTTTTAAATACCCCAGATTTTACAAAGCGCAGCAGGAGAATAAAAAACTGGAGTTTCTTTTCATACAAACTTATTTGAATTTTTTTATATTTCAAATTATTGATACATTCAAAGAGTAATTTTAACTCTATAATTTTTGCTAAACGTGTTGAGTCACACTTGGCATCCGAGTGCAGAGTTAATGAACTGACATTTTCTTTCTCCATCACTACCACTACTCAGAAGTCATCATAAAAAGAGATCTTAGAGGCCAGGTGTGGTGGCTCACACCTGTAATCCCAGCACTTTGGGAGGCCAAGGCAGGAGGATCATTTGAGGCCAGGAGTGCAAGGCCAGCCTGAGCAACATAGCGAGACCCCTATCTCTAAAATAATAGTAGTAGCTAAAATGGATCTTATACTACAGAACAGCTAAATATTAGAAAAGATATTTTGGCATGAGGAGCTGTGCCATTCTTTCCAGGTGCTGCCACCAACCATGATGGCAATAAGGAATCTGAGGAATCAGACGCCACCCTCACAGGGTCGGCCCATTCCTCATTAGAACGTGGGTGGTATCAGAGCCCCGGTATACAGCAGCCCGAACTCTTCTTGCTGCTGGACCCCCCAGGAGCCAATGGTTTAGTTTATTTTCCCTGCATAAGAAATATAAAACAATAGAAATTGGCAAAGCAGAAGTGAGGCCACTGGGAGGAATTCAGCTACTGATATTCTAAGAGCTGACCCTGGAGGAGGAGGTGTGATTCCTTTCCTCCTAAGCCCCATTTAGGGGGAAGGAAGGTGGAAGAGGTGCAGGCAGTGAACACAGCTTCCCTGCACAGTTAAGGCAGCAGCTATGGAAAAAAAAAAAAGCGTGCAGACAGCGCCCTGGGGAGGTGGAGATGATGCAGAGACTAGCAGGGAGGGAATGTGCAGGGAGCCTTGTGTTAGACTAATAGAGGCAAAAACAGAAGACATAAAAGTATACACAGGGTCACAGGATATGAAAAAGTCCACCTAAAATTCAAAAAAAAAAAAATAGCCTACTTCTGGTTGAGGGGAAGTTGTCCTGCTCATGAGATGCCCACCAGCCTGACACACGCCATTTCCTCCTCAAGAAGTCCAGGGAGAAGCTTGGGGAAAGCAAGCATCTATTTGTGCAACTTTGCTCCAAATATGTCATTCCTGCTCAGGCCAGCCTGCACCCTGGTACCCTCTCTGCAGAGACGTGGATATTCCGAACAAAGTTTATGCTCCTCTCATGACTGAAGCATGGCAAGAACACAATCACATGCAATTCAGATTACGTGTGTCAGCACATTCCTTTGAAGCACCTATTAGGTGACAAGCCTATTTTCACTTATCCAAGGTTTCACGATGAATCAGAAGCAGATCAAGAATTTAATACCAGCAATTCCAGCTATGCCAAGTTCCAAGGGCGATATTCTTTCCACCAGAGACCTGTCTGTATTAAAGAGAGCAGAGTGGCATGGGGGATTATCTAAACTGCTACCAGTGCTCTATCATTTTAACAAAACATAGAAATTGGTAATACTGTTGGGAGACAACTTTCCATGAGTCTCACACATTTCTGCACATGGTGTGAGCAAAGGCATTGATCGGCTTGGCTGTACACTATCATTTTACGGGTGTATAACAAACGGGCTGGGAAGGTAGTGGCAGTACGTCCCTCTAGAGCAATGGGCAGGTGTGTTTACCATCCAATAAAAAAGATTCAGGTTCCCCGAGCCTATGGTTTCTCATCTGTGATCCATACCACAGTACACACTGCCCTGCAGCAGATGGGGAAAGAAGAGCTGATGCAAACACAACACACATGCTACTTGCTGTGCCAGGACTAATACAGCTTGTTGTCACTGACACAGGAGTCTCATGTCTTCTGCCAATACCCATGAAACCTTGGGAGGACTCACTTGTTAGCTCCTAAGTAGGGTAAAACCTCGGGCTCCACAACAGAAATTTTCCTGGGTAAGTGGGAAATGGATAGAAAAAATCGGATGAGTATCCCCGTACTTGTCTTCTGGCACCAAAACAAAATCATGTGGCATACTACAGAGTGTCCAGGCACCTTGTGCATCCTCAGGCAATGCAACCTAGGAATTATCTTGGACAGCTAACAAGCCATTCTCACCAGGCCCCAGTTCCTGAACAAACACTAGCATTCCCAAGGCTGCCATATATCTACACAATGAGGGCACTGAACTAACGTTAATGACATCTGACTTAAGAATGGAAGATGCTTCTGAGAGCCTTATGCATTATTTCATTGAATGGTGACAATAAGTCTACTCATAAGGAAGTATTGCTCTCAGAAAGGTAACCAAGCCCTGCAGGTCACAGAGCTAGTGCCCATGGCCAGTTCCATCACTACCAGTCCCGAGAGATGCCGTCTTTCTCCTGCAAATTGTGAATCTATCCCTATTCTTGAAACATATTCTGTCGGATTCTTTAAAACAATTCTTCAGACAAAAGAACTTTGTGCTAGTAAGAAAAGGCAATTGCCACTCAGGGTGAAAAAAAAAAAAAAAAACCCTTGTTTGGTTAATGAAGAACACTTGTTCAAGCAAAGAAGAACTCTGGGACAAATGAAACTTCATTTTTTTCCTCAATTATCTGAAGTCCACGTTGGGGTAATCCAAACCTCCCCACAGAGAGGATGCAGTCTGTGTAACCCCATTTTTTTTCCCTTTTTCCAAATGCACGAGATATGAAGACCTGGGGGTTGACCTGGGTCAGTCATTCTTTTGGAACAAAAGAAGACACAACGCCAATAAGCTTAAGCAGTGAGAATGCCTTTTGCTGGGCCAAGAGATATAACCAATTCCTTAGTTCAGGACTGAGGCCAGACTGCAAATATACAGGCCTGCCTACTGCTTGCGTAGCCACTAGAATGGTGGGACTGTCAATCTCCAAGGTATCTTGCCTTCTGACAAAGTCCACCCTGGGGAAGAAACACAACTCTTCCTTCTGGGAGAGTGGATAGATCACGGTCAGTTCTGAGGTTATAAATAATGAGCTGTCACACTCATTTCCTCAGGCTTCCCAAACAAACTACAACAAACTGGGTGGCTTTAAACAACAGAATTATTTTTGCCCTTACAGCTGTAGGCACTTTTGGAAATCTAAAAGGCTAAAACTGAAGTGTTGGCCACCAAGCTGTCTCCTGGCTTCTGGCGGTTGAGGCAATCCTTGATGTCCCTATACTTGCAGCTGCATAATCTTAATTTCTGCTTCTATCAGCATGTGATCATATTTGCTCTGTGTCTGTCTTCACGTGGCAACCCAAAAGAACAGTCCGGAAAAAGGTAGCACAGGTGCTACTTGCTTTGCTTGCTTTGTAATACTGCAATATCTGCATTAAAGAAATTCAATGCTCATCAGCATTATGACGCTCATAAGGACCACATATATTTTAAAGTAGAGAAAGAGGCATGGAAGGGTGTATTACAGGAGTTAAAAGATGAAAACCAAAGACAATTCTTTCAAGCAACAAGAAGACCTGGAACAAATGTTACTGAAACAACTTATAAAGTAGCTTGTACACTCAGGGAAAAAAGGAAAGCCGTTCAGTGATGTAGAAATTGTGAAAGGACGCATTGCCAAAGTTGTAGGATGCTTAGACACTGATAACATTTCAAAGTACAAACAACTGCCTCTTTCAAGGAGAACCATAACTAATTGGCAGCATGAATTAGCTTCAACTTAACAGAACAACTTCATGTACTACTTCAAAAGGAAAATATATATTATTCAATCACTTTAGATAAATCACTGATACTCCTGACTCAACACAGGTTTTATACTTCATTTGGGTCACAACATAAGATTTTCTTTGCTACAAAGAGTTACTTGCTTTGGGCACTCTTGCAAACAGACCATGGGGAATAGATATCTTCAACAAGATTCAAGATAAATGCTGTGAAGTTGGACTGAAATTGGTAAATTTAGTGAGTGTGTGTACAGAAGGTGCACCTTCCATGACAGGAAAACATGAAGGGTTTGTTGCATAGATAAAAACAAGTATTAACAGATCCAGATGCTCTCATTTCTTTTCATTGTATCTTACATCAGCAACATCTCTGCGCTAAAGCTATCATTTTAAGTGACACTTTGGAACAAGATATAAGTATTGTTAACTATATCTGTGCAAATGTAACAAGGCATTGTCAGTTTTGTAACATGCTAAAGTAGAACTAGGAGGTATTCAGCGTGGATTTGCCCTGTCATTCTAAAGTGTGTTGGTCATCACAGGCACAGGTGTTAGCCAAAATTTTATCTCTGTGAGAAGAGAACATTAAATGTTATGAAGAACAGAATCAGCAATGTGAATGATTGAAAGATTTCTATAGGAATGCAGCATTTCTGTGTGATGTGTCAAATCAAAATGACTTGAATATTTCTTTGCAACGTAAAACTAAGTCTATATGTGATATGTGCAAAAAAAATCCAAGCACTGTGAAAAAAGCTATCTTTTTGCAAAACATTTCTTCAAAAGGAATTATTGGGAGAAAATTTTCCCCAGTTAGCAAAGATCAGTGATGAGCGGGATAATATGTGCAAATCATGTGAAAAATATGCAGCTGTTACAGACCTGTTAACAGGAAAATACAATGAAAGGTTCACTGACTTTGAGAATCATGACATCACACACTCAGATTAGCATTTCAGCCTCACCTAGTTGATATCACCAAGGCACCTAAAGAACTGATGGAATTGATTGACCTCTCAGCAGATGACATTTTAAAGTCATTGTATGATGCTGAGAAAGATCCAATTGAAATATAGAAAATGCAATAGAATACCTACACCTTCAGCAACATGCCCGAAAAATACTTTCTTGCTTTTCAAACACTTATTGCTGCCAATCTACATTCTCCTACCTAACCCAAATCAAGATGCCCTTAAGGTCACAAATGACTGACACCCATCTATGGGATCAACTGAAACTGTGGACCTCCATGCTGCAACCAAATATTCAAATGCTTTCCCACAAAAAGCAGACACAACAAAGTCATTGAAAGGTTAACTTTAAAAATGAACAAATACTAATAAGTTTTCATTTTCTGAAATTATCAACTTCATAATAGTTAGATTTTTTTCAAAATAATGTACATTTTTAAGTATACCTAATTGAAGTTTCTCGAATGTGGCCTTATTTGATGACAGCTAAAGTAATGCGGCCTTACAACATGAAAAGCTTCCCCACCCCTGCTACAGAGCCTCTAGGTGCCCTGGCTGCACCAAACAACATATAACACATGATCCAGCAACAAATGGTTAAAGCTTAGCACAACTGGCTCCCGTTCCCAAACTCAGGGGTGTGGCCTTTATCCATTCTCTTTGGTGCCATGTCATACCTCTTACCTAACAGCTCATAGAAGTGACCTTCTCACAGTTAGAAAAAGCATAACAACCACTATCATTTATTAAGTACTTATTCTATTTTCTTTATGGGCACACTGTTCATTTAGTCTCCAAATAAATCTACAGAGTAGGCATTGTGGTCCTCATTTTACAGATGAAGCGCCCGAGGCTCCTAGTGGTTGAATAACTTCCTCAGAGCCCACATCTGGGTCCCTTTCAAGTTTGATTCTTTCTACCACGTCTCATCATCTTTCCTGTTTTGTGTAACAAAAGCCGTTTAAAAATAAATCCCCAATTAAAAAATGTGAGAATCATTCTCAACCATTCCAATTCATTTCAAAAAAGCTCACCACTTTTCATTTTAAGTCGGTCATCTTTAATGTGTTTACCAACTCATGACAAAAATATGAAAGTATCCAGACTCTGATCTGGCAGTAGCCTGACTGCTTCTCACACAGTGGGGACTGTCGTCCCACGTGCTGGGAATGTGAAGTCACCTCCTTTATGCACTGCACTAATAAAAAATGATTCACTTTTGCGCTTCAACTCTTAAACTTGTATTTATTTATATTCTCAGCCATCATTTTTTTTCATGCTTTTACACTCCCTTGTTATAAAATAATGCATAGATTTAATAGAGACAGGCTTTGTCTCAGTAAGAGGGCTGGATTTAGTGGCTTCTAGGGGGGAATTATTTGGGATAACTAATTGAAACCAAAGCGCATTACCATTCCTTGCCTGCAACAATAAACACTGGGTCTTCAAAGGCTGACCAAGTTTCCAATGACTCCCAACAATAGCAGTTGTCATTTTCAAATGATGGCCCTTTTGAAACGCCAAGTGGAGTGAAGAAAAAGTGCGTGCTATTGCTGATTAGACAGGAATATGACTTGCAGCAGCCTATGGTACTCTCTTGTCTGCAAATTTTCTGCCCTGATTAATTACAAAGAGTGCCAGAGTGTGTTGACGTTAGTTAAAAGCATTTGCTCTTTCCAGCCTGTCGTTATACCCGAATTAAGGATTTCTGTGTCAAGGTGAGGTCAGGAGAGTTCAGATCTGTTTTCCACTGATAAATCTTGCTGTCCCATAAGGATTAAAGAAACTCAAGGCTTTCATATGTAAAACTAATACATGATCATCTGTGTGTATATGTCCGTATGATCAAAGAGCTCTTGGCCAAGTGGGAATGCCTCAAAGAGATAATAAGTAATTTGTTCACTACAAACATTACAATTATCTATCCCTCTACAAAGTACTGAAAATAAATTCTCTGATCAGAGTTAATTAGCATCCTTGCTGCTTTGGGTTTAGCTGACTAGTTCTCTTAAAGGCACATGAACGTGAAAATTACATGCCTCCTTGGAGCCAACTTCGTAAATTCTTTTAAAGTTAGCTGGTATATCCTCCCACCAATTAGCTTCAACCCATTTATTTTAATTTAATCAAATGAATTGCATAAAATTTATTAAGCTTCTCCTCTATGTTCATTAACTCTTCAATGCTTTTATTTGTTGACTCCTTACTCTAGGCTATCACCTTTTTGAGGGCTTAGTGCTTGCAAATTCACAACATAACATGGGATGTCATAAAGACAAGTTAGCACAGGCACTCTGGGAGGCCAAAAGAGATGGAAATGACCTCTTTCAGGAGGTGATGTTCAAGATAGATTGGGAAAAATGAGTAGGAATGAGTAGCAGGTTTATCTCAGGAAGAAGGGCATTTTAAGAAGCATGAACAAAAAAGCCATGGGAAATAATAATTGTGGATTCACATAGTTAACCATTCCTTCTTGGTAAGTTCTCCAAAAATTTTCAATAAGTTAAGGAATGAAAAAAATCAAGGTGATTTTTCTGCTAATTCTTTTACAGGACAGAGGTAGAGAAGTAAGAAGTCTTTGAATGAAGTGCCAATTGTGAAAGCTAAACTCAAGTTGTATGACATTTGGCTTCTCCAAGAATCTGTTTCCTAACCTAGAAAATTAATGTCTCTTCCATAGCTTTTCAAAAGCTGGCCACTGTGATGAAAAATAACCCAAATCAAGTCATCAATGACTTAATCTATAAAGTCTTAATCTATCCATGACCTGTTAGGGGTCCACAAAGCACTTATCCAGAATTCTTGCATCACAATGCAGGTATACTTTCCAATTTGGGGAGTTCATTTTGGTGTTGACACTATCAACCCGATTTCCTTACTTCCAGACACATATGAGCCATGTGTGGACCTCCTTAAGTGTTGCTACAGTCATCAAGTATAGACTTTACCAATCATTTTTTTTTCAATTTTCAAAATACTCATCAAAGATATATATTCATCAAGTCATATGCACTCACATGTACATTGTTTATTTCTGAGCTACAGCAAAACTAGAGGATAATTTGGGCATGTGAATGATTTCTACGTAGCCTTTCCAGAATAGATGAGACAGTGTGCAAATTAATGAATGTACTGTCACCTCTTTTGCTGTAACAACCCAATATTACATTGCTGAACAAGGAGCCCTTGGTGCAATCCTTACAGCATGCAAATTCCTTTCATATATATTATTTCATATTTATAGTAGACTCTAAACCAGACATATCAGGGTGAGTTATAGGAAAGGAAATACAGTCTCAGAAAGGTCAGGAAAACTGTTAGAGACTTTGCAATTAAAATACGGTGACACCCACTCCAAAGACAGTACTGTTTCCATTGTAATTCTCACTGCCTTCTGTAATCAGCAATTGCCTGAGAGAGATCATTGACATAGAGAATCTAACCATACAAGTTCAGCTTACCAGCACCCACAACAAGCAGGACTCTGGAATCTGTCCCCACTAACTCAAAATAATGGAGGAAACAAGAGCTTAGACCAGTGATACCTAATCGAGAGTGAGTTTGGACCTCTGGGGACATGTGGCAATGTCTGGGGACATTTTGGTTGTCACACTGGAGAGTAGGGTGCTATTGGCATTTAGTGGGCACAGGCCAGGGATATGCTGAACCTCCCTCTATCTACAGGACAGCCCCCTATGACAAAGAATTATGTGGCCCATTATGTCAATGGTGCTGAGGTTGAGTAATTGCCCTTAGGATGAGAGGAGAAAGAAAGGAATATAGATTGTTTTTCCCATTGGCACAAGATAACTTAGCACTAAGATGAGCTACTTCCAACCTTACGAGATGCTCAGCACACCAGGTCTAGGTGGCGGGGTGGGAAAGGATCTCCTAATATTTTGTTAGGAGATAGTTTCTATTTTATGTAAGGAATAAATAGAATAATAAACTTCAACATACATTCACTTTATAGCTAATCTTTGTTTTTCAGGATGTACCTACTCTTAATATTTTTTACATATCAAATGATAAATTATCTACTATGTACAGGCTCCACAAAATATTAGGGGACATTTGAATTTTTCTACTGATCTTAGAAAGAACATAGGAAAATAAACTCAGTGACATAACAACTCAATGACAAGAAACATCAAAGCAGAAAATCTGAACTGGTATACACATTAGATTTTTAAACTTTAAGATCAAAGTATATTCTCAGAATTCTTTTTTATCATTGTGTCCTATGGAAAGAGAATCTTCAATAGACTCTCCAATGTGAATAGTTTCTCTTTAATATAGTAGTCATCAAAATATTTAAAATATTAGCTGTTTGTTAATCCTATATTGTAATTATAACATAAACAATTTATAATCCCTGAAAAATCAAAGCTAGGCTAAATATAAGCTTAAGATCATTTTAAATACACATCTTTTTTTCCAAATTGCCACCTCCAAACAAATGGTAGCTGGGATGAGTGTCCCATTTTCACTGCAAAGCTGTAAATCCATCATATGTGGGAGAGCTATTACACATTCTGGGGAAATTCCTCTCGCTTGGCATGCTGGGGAAATCCAAGAAAAGCAGCAGGAAAAATGACTTACTACCTCTGTACATTGACCTGAAACTTGCACAGATACTTCATTGCTAGAGAGGAGAGCCGGCAGCACGTGACTGGCAGCAGAGTTCAACGTGAACTTCTAGGGGTAATGAAAAGGAGACAAAAGTAGACAACAGATTTTTGCATTTTCATTTTTCCCCCTAATTGAACATCTGAACAACCTGATTTGCACTTCTCAAAATATAAAGATTTGACACAGCAGGATATTCTATACCATAGCATAGAAATAAATCAAATGTTGCCTAAACCTCCATATCCAGTTCTTGTCCAAAGCATACATTTGTATCATTTGTGCCAAATGAATAATATACAAAGTGCATGTGAAAAAAAAATCAATCAACTCTTGAGATGACTAGCCAAGGTCTTATCATATGTTGTCCAGATCAAAAATAAAATGCTTAAGAAATGAGCATATGAAAATGGACATTTGCTGATTTGCAAAGAATAGTCCTTCCCTTAGATTAACTGAAGCTTAGGTCGAAAGAGCCACTGGTCATCTCTGACCAGCAGTGGGATTACCGAAAATAATTGTAAGTTATTTTACTGCAACATGAAAGTATCAATACTTGTTTAATAGGATAGCCATGTGAGCTAAACAGACACTTTGCGTAAAGGGACTACAGCGCAGGCCTGCTCTGTAAATGTTTCAAAATAAATATGTCTTAGTCTATTCAAGCTGCTGTAACAAAATACCATAAACTGGGTAATTTATAAATGTGGAAATTTGTATCCCATACTTCTAGATGCTGAGAAGTCCAAGATTAAGGCACTGGCATATCCAGTGTCTAATGAGGCCCATTTTCTAATTCATAGATGGTGAATTGCTATGTCTTCCTATGACCTTACGTGGTAGAAGGGAAAAGGGGCCTCTTTTAAAAAGGCACTAATCCTATTTATGAAGGCTCCACCCTCGTGTCCTAATCACTTCCCAAAAGGACCCCCTACCTAATACCAACACTTTGGGCATTAGGATTTCAACATATGAATATGAGGACAACCACGCAGAACATACCAGAATGCAAGTAGGAAAAGAGATGGGTTTGCTTTCTCCATGTACACCCGGAGCAGAGACATAGGACTGATGAGAGAGCATGAAAAGGAGGGCTCACACAGGAGAATATACACCCTAGTTAAGAGACCAGACTCAGAAAGCTAATCTTGTGTGACCTTGGGTAAGTGCATTGATATCAGTGACCATCAGTTTCCTTCTCTGTAAAATGAAAATAACATTAGTACCTTTCTCACTTTATAAATAATTTATACAAAGCCAAATGCTTAGAATGGGTCTGGCGTTAAAAAAAAAACACTCAATAAATTCGAGTTATTTTATTATTACTGTAATTCCTATGAGCAAGGACTAGCCAACACTATTCTAATTCAGGATGTTTTGGAACATAGTGAGCTCTCATCACTGGTTAGGTTTAACCAGAATCTAAAAAAACCCCATCATTTAGGAAAGCCATGCCTTGCCTAGGAGGTTGCTAAAAGCCCAAGCATCTCTCAATTCTCCTCCTAACTGGAAGCCAAATTCTTACCTGCTGAAATATATGGTACTTTCAGAAAGGCCCCCCACTTTAAATTCGCAGCAGAGCCAAGTCATAAAATTGCACTTATTTCTCTGGCCCATTTCTTGGCAAGGCACACCTTTCTGCATCCCGAGGCAACTCCCCAAGCCTCGGCAACTTCTTAGAGCATTTCCCAGCACGGAGCCTCCTAATAAAGTACAAGACAAATTGGTAGCTCGGGGAGAGATGTGTCTTGTGTTACATTTTGTGTTCTTTTAACTATTCCATCTGTGATTTACAGTTCAACACAGGGGTAGAGCTATAATTCTGGGGTGAAAGAGCCGGGTGAGTAGAATGTGGAGAATGAAATGAGAAGCCTTCCGTAACAGCTGCACACACCAGTGACACTTGGCTGTTTTGTTTGCTGGAAGCAGAAGGTGGGAGAACCAAGATGATGCAACAGGACACATCCTCTGGATGGGTTATTGCACACGCAGAAATGGACTCTCAGGGAAAACTGTAAAAGTGTAGCCGTGCCCATTAGTCTTAAAGTCAGGCTGGAGACTGTATCTCAGGACTCCACACAAAACTCAGCTTGTTCATCTGTGAAACTAGTTCCGATGAAGGAGAAAACGCAGTGGATGTTTTCGTAGGTCTCTCTCATACACATTTCCTCAGATGTCAAATTTATATACTGTTTCCAAAATTGGAGTCCCCCAGATCTCAAAATTTAGGAATACGTTTGTGATGTTGACGTTCTTAAGAAACATTTTGTCAAATGATTTGCTTATCAATCGTTATTCTAAAGATGCTCGTGTATCCTCTTAGATTTCTCCCTATGCATTCAACACACAAAGGTCTGGGAAAGGAAAGAGTCAAAGCCCAGCCCCAAGCCTCCTTCCCTCCCCCCCCTCCCCCGGGTGGGAGAGAGCCAGCAGGACAGGGTACTGCATGAGACTAGACAATCTCACCCCAGTGATGTGAGGAATGAGAGAGAAGTCAGAGATTGGAAACGAAGATGCAGCACTTTTTCTGCCTCATTTGGTCATCCTCACACTGCACATGACCACCAGGAATGTCAAACGATGCTTTCCCTAAATATTTTTCACGTGACGATTGGCCTTGGAACAATAAACAAAGTAGCAAAAATAATTTGTTTAAAACTACTACTTCATTGTTTTTGTGTATGAACTTTATCTTTTTTTTTGTCTAGTTATCACACAGGCTCAAAATTTACTAGAGTAATAATAGCTATGATTGAAAAGACTTATAATTGACACAGGCTTTTATAAAAAGATTGTCTTTCCAATCCTCAGAACTCTAGAAGTGAGGTGTTATTGTCATATCAACAGGATGGAGCTGGAAACCTGAGGTTCAAAAAGGTGAAGAGGTTTGTCCAAGACAATGAGAGTGTTACGCACACCCCACACTTTTAAGCTGTCTGGTTGTCCCATTGCCATGTTCCTTCATTAAATGAATATTAAATGTCACGGAATCACACCAACAACATCCACCTTAGTATATCAGTCCTCTTGTCTTATAGTCATGCAGCCTGACCTTTTTCAAAGAAGGGAAATATGAGAGACGTGTTCCAAAAGAGTCATAGAGGGTAGTGTCTGGGAGCTAAGTGTGGGTGTCAAGCAGATTTAAAATCAAATTCTGATCCTGGCTCTTGATGGTAGACAAGTTAGTTAGCTTCTCTTAGCTTTAGGATCCATCTCTGTAAAATGGAGCAAAATGGTGCCTGTTTCATGATGTCGTTAGAAGATAAATATTATAAGCACACAATTCACATATATGATTTATAGTATCTCTCAGCCATGCATTGTGCTAACAATGTTATAGCAACTAGCAAAAGCCTCAGCAGTATCATCAGTTAGCAGTAGTGCTGACAATAGCAGTAGCAGTAACAATGGTAGCATTAAATAGTAATAGCGTAATAGTAGCAGCAGCACTTTTGTGACACTAATAATAGTAAAACAGCAATAGGCATTATCATCATAGTTGTTCTCACATTATTTATTACTATTAGTAGCAGCAGTAGTAGTCATAGGAGATATCTCTGGCTAAGACTTGATGCTCTCTCAACCAAGTGACAAGGAAAGAGAAAGGGTGGGTGTCTATTAACAAACATGTGCAAGGACCAACCAGAGGGGAAAGTTTCCCAAGGCTTTATGTGTTTGAAGTTCCGTCGAGGCAACCTGATCAGAACAGATTTTAGTAAGAAAAAAATGATTTTATGTCAATAATCAGAGGCCACTAATGAACAAAGGAAGTCCCACATAATCACTGGCTTCTACGCCATGGAATAGGAAGCCCGGGCAGAAAAAGACAATGGTACATTGTGCATCAACTCCAGACACCTAGACATCCCCTCTGGATCGTTTGGGCAAGTAGCAAGCTACTTGTACAATCACAACCAACGCAGGGAAAAATCACTGCTTGGAACTCCATTTTTTCTTTTAGCTTTCTCTTGATCAATTTCTGAAAGCAAGTGGTGCCAAACAAACTTTCTTTACAGAGAATAAAATGAAAAATAACTATTTCTTGAGTGCCTCCCAAGTATCTTACTCCATGCTCAGTTTGGTCCCCTCAATGACTCAGCCGATCATTGCCTGTGACCACAGAAAGTATGAGACAGCCAGAGCCCAACGCAGTCAAGCAAGGCAGCCACCAGGAAAACGTTGGAAACAAGCCTGTCTGACTCAGATCTTATGTCTTTCTCACTAATCTCTGCTGCTTCCTGAAACTGTACCTCGAAGACCTATCTGTGAAGTCACTTTGTCTTAGCTTAGGCTGCTGTGACAAACTACCATAGACTCAGCGACTTATCAGAGACAGAAATTTATTTTGCACAGTTCTGCAGGCTGGATGTCTAAGACCAGGGAATCAACATCTGGTGAGGGCCCTCCAGTGGGCCGCAGACTTCTTGTATCCTATGTCCTCATGTGGTTGAAGGTGCAAACAAGCTCCCTTGGGTCTATTGTATGAGGACACTAATCTCATTCATGAAAGCTCTGCCCTCGTGACCTAATTATCTCCCAAGAGGCCCCAACCCCCTAACACCATCACATTGGTGATTAGGTTTCAGCATGTGAATTTCTGGGGAACACAAACATTCAGATGATAGACAGCACACACACAGCTTAAATTTAAACTGGTGTTCAGCACTGTAGCTATGGGTGCCCAGCCATACATCTCTGCTTCAGTGCTCACTGGGTTATGGCTAAGGGCCTTCTGATACTGAAGCCCACTTTAACCTGCCCACCCGTAAGTACAGCAAGCCAGAATTCCTTCAGGAACATCCTTAACCAATGATGGGTGAGAGTTAGTGAGTATATGCCCCACTTCCTCATTTTCTGAAGGTGTTTGTTCTACGTTGGCTCCCAGAGTTCCCAGCAAGATGACGATCCAGTGGTCACAGAAGTTACCAGCTTGAAAATGTATCTATTATTGGCTGTCTTCCTTTTCCTGCCCTACCTGCCCACTCTCCTCCTGGAGTTTCTTTCTTCTCCCAAGCAAACTGCTTCCACCCCTCCTTATTCAGGGTCTGCTTCTAGGGGGAGCCCAAGCTAAGGCAGCTATCAGAGCAAATTTGGGATATCTGTGAACTATGTTCATAAATTCCATCATACAACATCACACCCATTTTTCTAAATCCTTCTGTATTTTTTTAAGTCAGCCAAAATTATGCCCAAAGAAGTTAATGCTTGAAGTTAAATATAACACATTATTGTCACGATTGCATTATTTTGAGAGAAGGATTTAGACTGTGTTTGGGTTTTTGCAGCTTCTAAAATTTCTACCAATTTTTTCCATTGTTGCAAGTACAAAATTAATTATTACCAGCTTTGTAAAGGAAAAGAAAAAAATGTGATCTAAAACACTTCATGTGTAATACAAACCTGAGTTAGGGAAAAAAAAAAAAAAAAAACGATCTCAGCCTTCCAACTATGTGTCAGAGAGAAAACTATCCTCTTGAGCAAAACTAAGAAGAAGATGGGGATGCTGGAAGGGAACAGGAGAAACATATTTGCTGGAATTTGGGAGGCTGTATTCACAGCCATTCATGAATGGCTATGCAGGTAGGTCCTTCATGGACAATGGTTTGTTAGGGGAATGTTCTTATCAAAACTGGGAAAGAAAAGGTGGGAAGAGAACATATATTGTGTATGCACCTCTTATGGGTTGAATACTCTTTCAGGTACTTTATATGTTCCATTATATCGATTACTATCTTATATAAGATTTCTATGAACATCACTATCACCATTTCTATAGGCTGGAATAGCCTGTGAGAACTTAATATAGTTAACAAGACATAGTTAGAAAGGGTCAAAACTGGCTAGGCTCTAAGTCATGTTCATATCAGTGCTACGCTACTGCATCAGCAGAATAGCGTGGAAATTATATCACTTTGCAGTTTGCAAGGAACTTTCTTTAAGGTTGAAAGAGGAAGGCAACTCCTAACAGTTGGGAATTGGACTGGCTCCATCAGCCAAGCCTGGATGTTGGTAGGAAGCACCTGGCACTCACGGCTAGTTTGTGATAGTTTTCTGCTAAATGAACAATTTCACAGAACAACAACATTAAGATAGATCATGATGAGAAAACGATCATGATGGAGCAAGATGAAGACAAAAGACAAGACCACTCCAAAATCATGGCTGAGAAAAATAAAAGCAAGCATACTGCCCAAACAAAACATAAAAATAGTATGAATTCGAAGACCAAACATCGTCCTTCCCTGCTAATACGAGTCACTACTGCTACTTCCTTACTAATTTCATCTTGGGCTTTGCTTTGTCCCACTTGCCTTCTAGATAGTACTTGCTGAAATATCTAACCCTAGAATTACCTTTACATCCTGACAGCATCCAATCCAGGGTAAGGACCACTTCCTGGAACTCTCCCCCTACAAAATCGCCTAACACCAGCCTGTAATAAGTCCTTCCAAACACCCCTTCACTGATAAAACCCACAGTTGCAAAAGGTGTGCATTCTCCCTCATCACAACATGCTAGTAAGCCCTAGTTATCAACGACAGGTGTGTTTCCAGTGGTCTTTGGCCGAAGGACATTGAGAGCAAATTCATTTATTCACCAAACATTTTCTATGAGTGAATGCATTTGTTTTACCAGGTCTGCCCAGGCAGAGTACAGGAGGAAGAGTAGGAGAATAAAGGAGGTGTTGGGAGGGGCACTATTTCTGAATGTGTGCATTTTGGGGGGAGCTGTGGGAATGCACAGGGGTGGACATAGTAGGGATCCTCTGCTTCCATTCCAAGCCCAATGAAAAGAAAAGTATCAAGAGGGTAACCACTCAATGAAGCCATTACTATAAGCTGCCTTTTTTTTCCCTCGTCTAGATACACAGGGGCTAAAGAAAACTTCAGTGGTAGTCCGCAAATTCTCATTGTCTCCCCCCATCCCAGTAGCCCTCTGAGCTGACACAAACACATTAAGAAGCATTATTTCCTAGAAATAGAATGATCCAGTCAGGTCTCAGTTTCATACAATTTTATTCTTTTTTAATAAGGCAGTTCAATCACATTTTACATCTGGTAATAAATTAATGGATTTATACTGTTGTAAGACTTTTCATAGACTATCTGCACTAGGAACACATATGCAGAGACTTAGAAGTTCTAGCTTCTAGCTGGGTGACCTCAGACAAGTTTTTTCACCTCTCATGCCTGTTTCCTCATCTTTGAAATGGAGATAATAAAAGAACCTGCCTCTCTGGCTGTCTTTGGAGGCGTACAGGAGTAAAATGCATCAGGTGCTTTGAACGGTGCCTGAAAAAAAATGTTATTGTTTGGGAATGTTTGTTCTATTAAATGGAAATAAGTAAGAAACATTTCTTGGTCAGACCATGCTTACTCATATTTGCACCGGGAGACATAATTTCTTCTCTGTTGTCTACAGTCACCACCGTAAAACAAAAAACAAGAGGTTTGTCCAAATATGAATAAATAAAAAGAAAAAACACAAGGAGCAATCAACGTCTCTTTTGCATACCCAAATCCCAAGCAAAGGAAGATGACACGGTCTTTGTAGAAGGTCACCGAGCAGAGTAGACAGGGCTGCTCCAGATGGGAAGGAGAGAACCCAGAGAAGTAGTAGCTGAGTGGCTGACCTTGGGAGAGACAGGGTCCCCCCAACTTGGAAGGGGACAAAGTTTGGAAGGGTGATAAGTCAAAGAAAGAGATAGCTTCTTGGGAGCATCCATTGGAACTGATAGGATTTCAGATGGTGTTTTTGCAGGTAGGGGAAACACATCATCTCTGGCTTTTAGGGCTGCTGTTCAGGCCACAGGTGTGAAGAGTTGGGTGGAGAAACTTACAGAGATGTCTGATAATAATAAAAAAGTGGAGCACAAAGAGACAAAGAGCCATTTATGGAGCATTTCACCATCCTAGATACTCTCCCAACTTACGATGTAGAATCATCATTTCAAGGGTGAGAAAACTAAGAGATAACTTGCCCAGAGTCATATGGACCTGGGTTTGGATCCCAGGTCCTTGATTTTCTATCTGCCTCTTCACTTCCCCTGGCCACCCGTGATCAGTAAATCCTGAAGCTGTAGTAAGTAGGCAAAGTCGGCCAAGAAGAAGGCTGGACCTGCCTACTTAGTGATTTTCCCTCCTGTGCTTCAGCCAAACACCCTGCCTGGCCCTCCTGGCCAGCCTGTATATAAGAGCGTACTTATGGACTTAAGGCTTTGCATGCTATTAAGATTCAAGGAAAGGAATGGTGTGAACAGACTGGATGAAATCCTAATACATCAGTCCCCCTCTGTGCAGAGGTCCTGTTGACTGCTGCAAAGAGACTTTGGCATCAGAGAGCCCGGGGTTGAATCCCAGCTGGGATTACAAATTGTGTGTTATAGGGTCAGTGCATTTCTCTATCTGAGCCTTTTTCGCTTTCTCTATAGGGTTACTGCCCTCATTCCCATTTCACATAAAGCCTTTGTGAGGGTTTAATAAGACAATGGCGTGAGATGCTTAGCTTAGTGCTTAATTAACATCGGAGCCATCCAACTCTTCCCCCAGATGTATATTCATCCAAGTTTTCTTCTGCCCACCAAGAGGAATATCCAGATCCTAGACCCTAACATGGACACCCCATACCCCCAAGAGCTAGACTGTACCCAATGTCCATACAGACTCACCTAAGCCAGGTGACCTCTTTAAGACCTCCCGAACCCCTCGCTAAAATTCCCAGTGATTATTTTAAAAGACACAGAGAAAAACAAAAGGACATGAAGACAAAGACTATCGGCTTTTCTAGCAGCTGGAAAAGAAAACAAAATGAAGAAAAATATTCTCCACGAAATTCTCCCAGTAAAAAACATAAACCATGGTATCTTTAACGGGGGTCACACAGCAAGTTCACACTGCGCTCAGGACGTATGTACCTTGTGACTTGTTCACTAGCTTGGGCACAGACAGTGTTAATCATTTTCTGATGCTTGCTCAGAACCGTGGCTTTGGCAAGTGAAAAAAGACAAATTCCCAGAGCTGAAGACTGAAAAGAAACACTGTACAATCATGGGAATTAAGGGGAAAAAAGACAGTCTTGGGCTGAGTTATTATATATTCCTGGGGAAGTCGTGCAAGGACTCTCCAGCTGTGAGTTGCTAGGAGGGTCTGGGCCAAGATACTCACGGGGGAGCCGCACGAACGCCACCGTAGACAGAGCGGAGGCAATGGATAGACCTACGCTTCTCAACCGGGGTCAATTTTGTTTCCTAGGGGACACTTGACAATGTCTGTTGATGTTTTTCATTGTCACGGGAGCAGAGGGTGTCTACTGGTATCTAATGAACAGAGGCCAAGGGTGTTGCTAAATATCCTAGAATGCACAAGACAGCCCTGACCCCTGCAAACCAGCCCCACCAAAAAGAATTTATCCAGCCCCAAACATCAATAGTGCTGAAGTTGAGAAACTCTGAGCAAAATATATGGACAAATAAATGCAAGCTCATCGCTGTGGACAGCAGACAACATTGGACACCCAGATCTTGCATCTGATCCCAAATCCTCTGTTTCTTATAATGGCATTTCCCTCCTCAAAGCCACACTTGAATATCTGGCCCCCAGTCCGTGTTTTCTTTCTTCTCTCTCTCCTGATGATGAAAGCACATCATTTCTCAAATACACCAGACACTTTTCTAAGTGCGTTACAACACTGTCTAGCAACTCTAATTTAATTCTCATGATAACTGTGTGGGATATATCGTGACGAGCTCCATTTTACACACCAGGATACTGAGGCTCTGAGGGGTTATATATATTTTCCAACTATGAAGTGGCAAGGCCAGGATTCAAACACAGCCCTGTCTCATTCCAAAGCACCAGCGCCTAACTGTTCAGCTCTACTTGCAAAGCTTAACCTCGTTGCTTGGCCAAACACAGCAGGTCACTCAACATCCCTGACCTTCGTCCTCCTATGAAATGGAGATAATCACAGCTTTATAAGGCTACATGAGTTGAAGGTAATAACAGGCAAGAACCTAGCACGGTATCAGGCGATATCATCATCTAAGTTCCTTGAGAACTCAAGCCAATAATTCTTGGACTATTTTTTAATTTCAGAGTATTATGGAGGTACAAATACTTTGGTTGTAAAAATTGCCTTTGCACTGCCCAAGTCAGAGCTGCAATTGTGCTCATCCTCTAAACAGTGAGGTGTGAATTTACCCATTTCCTCCTCCCCCCTCCCACCTGCCTGACACCCCTTGAATTTTACTTCCCATATGTGCACAGTAGTGTTGATCAATTAGTATCAATTTAATGGTGAGTACATGTGGTGTCTGTTTATTCATTCTTGTGATAGTTCACTTAGAAGAATGGACTCCACCTCCATCCAGGATAATTCCAGAGTTGTCAGTTCACCATTTTTTATGGCTGAGTAGAACTCCATGGTATACATATACATTTTATTAATTCACTCAAGTATTGATGGGCACTTGGGTTGTTTCCACATCTTTGCCATTGTGAATTGTGCTGCTATAAACATTCAAATGCAGATGTCTTGTTTACACAATGTTTTTTTTTTTTTTTCCTTTGGGTAGATGCCCAGTAGCGGGATTGCTAGATCAAATGGTAGTTCTACTTTTAGTTCTTTGAGGTATCTCCATACTACTTTCCATAGAGGTTGTGCTATTTTGCAGTCCCGCCAGCAGTGTATGAGTGTTCCTATCTCATCCATGCCAGCATCTGTTGTTTTGGAACTTTTTGATAAAATCATCAGGAAAATGCAAATCAAAACCACATAAGATATCACTTAATTCCTGGACTATTATGCCCAGGAATTTCCTACCATTGAACAGAAGTTGGACTACAGGCCTCCAGACTTTATTCAAGTTCAAAGATCCCGGTTCTAGCCAAACATTAGCAATTCTTCAGGGCTCAACTCAAACATGCCTCCCCTTCCTTCTGTGTTTCCCTGATGCTCTTCTTGTCCTCTGTATTATAGGTGACCTCTTTCTATGAAACCAAGGGGTGTACTTTTGTGTACTCAGATCCAGGAAATCTTTTTTTTGTCAAATTTCAGAATTCAACTTGGAAACCATTCCACTATAAGTTTCCTGAAATAGGAATTCTGTCACTTTTTATGGTCACCCAGAACAGATTATACCATAATTGTAAATGCTTAACAAACGTATCTCGAACAAGCTTACCCAACAGGTAGGCAGCAGAGGTGATAAAGCTTAACTACATACTAAGTGATTCCACATCCTTGATCTCATCTGATCCTCATAATAATTTGTGAGGGGTCAAAAACAATGTCACCATCCCTCCCAGGTCTCTTCTCCCACCCCTTTGCAGAATTTTGAGGCTGCTTCAGTGGCTTTGTCTTCCCTTCACCTGCCATGTGCTTAAAGGAACAACCTCTTTACAACTCACGTTCTCTCTCTGATAAATAAAGAGGTTGAACTCAACCAATGGTTTTCAAGCTTTTGCTTTTATTAAAGGGATCTCTTTTTCAGACAAAATCTTATACAACACCTTCAAACAAAAAAGAGATGGAAGTAGAGCCGCCATGGTGGGAGAGCAGCAGGATGTATGTGGTGCTAAGAAGATTGGTTTGGAGCCTGATTTTGATCCATCATGGTGGTTTCCAGTATGACAGCTCCTCCTGCTAGGAGATCTGAGTGCTGTTGGGTACTGGTCATCTGTAAGAGTATAGCACAGCAGGATCTGGTGGAAGTGGTCCTTCAGCGGACTTCTCCATGACCACACGCTTGAACCTTCGCTTCTCTCAAGGTTCCACACTTAGTGTCTAACTCCCATAGATATTAATATGACTTAGTCATCATGCACCATCCAAGGTTTAACCTCTTCCAGGGGGCAGCCTTGAAGGAGCTTCTCTTCTCTTCTCTATCTGCTGCTTCACTCCACTGTTCTTTCCCCACTCCCATCCCCTTCTTGAGGAATCCTTGCATTCTTTCTCATATATTCCCCCATCCACCAACCCCTGGATAACCTCTCACTCACGGAAAAGCCAACTCTATAGCATTTATAAGTACAGGCTTTCAAAAAAAAAAAAAAGTCCTGTTAATTCTCCCTATCAACTCTTCCAGATATGATGGTAAAGTTCATGAGTAAGAACAGAAACATTAGTCCCTTCTCACCTTCTCTGAGTGTAGGAAGAAAGGAGAGGGAAAAAAAAACCTTATCTTTTCATTGCATCATTGTTTTAGTGATTAACTGCAAAAAGTCCACTTTTTTTTAAACACTCATTTTTTATCTTACTGGTTTCTCCATACATTCTCCCAGACTCTGCATTTCCAATCCACCAGGAAAATGACAAAAGAAACCCACATAGAACACACAAAGGCAACTGCATCCCATCCATTTTCCCCAAAGTGCATGATCGGGTCACGTGTGGGGAGATTAATGTGAATCTGAGCTTGGAAATGTGCTCCTTTATGATTATTAACGAGGGTAGCTTGGAAGTGAAAGGCCTTTGCAAACACAGCAGTTTAAAAAAAATGTATTTTCTACCTTGTTTATGAGACACAAACATATATAATCCAGTTCAAGGGGTGAGGTTTTCTGTTATTGTGTGCCAGGGATTATTTATCACAATTGTGAATAATTTCCCAGTACAAATTATCCTCATCTTATCATCCAAACGTACTTCCCTTCCACATCACTCATGTCATGCTGAAATCTAAGGCCATAAAGTTTAAACCATGAAATAAGTCTTCCTTCAGATGACAGCATATGGTATGTGTTGGTTGGGGTTTTTTCATGCACAGTCAAATTTACCACTGTCAAAGACTGGCCTTCCGACTCTTTCTCAGTTCGCAGACTCTGGTGTCTGAAGCTGATAGGGAATTATGCACGCAATAAAATATGAGATTGCAAGAGAGAGACAAAGCCAAAATAAGCAGCAGTCCACCAGCGGAGAACCCACTTTCAACAGCCAGTGCCTTCACGTCTATCCTGCTGACTGAAACCATCCAGAGGTAAAAACAAGCTCTGAGATACATGAGGTTTCAGGATGAGAGCTAGGGCATCCTACTCAAAGTGTAAGATGAATGTCTACAGATGTGTGTGGGGCTGCTCTAAGTATGTTGAAAACCTGGCAGGTTGGAATATTTGTGTGAAAGGAGTATGAACTCTGATCAGTGAACTTCTGCAAGGGGAGTAAGCACCTTTTTTTTCTTTTTATAACATAGGGTACTTTTATCAACATGCATGAAGAACCAAAAGATATATAAGAAAATCAAAATATCAATTTTGGGGCTTTTATTGAGATAATAAAACCCTATTTCAGAAAACCTCCATTTTCAGGGGGAAAAAAAGTCGCTCTTCAGCAAAGCCCACACCAAAAAAGAAAAATGGGTCCAAGTCAAATTCCATGACATGATGAAACTTCAGAAAATAGAAAGAAAATCGAGCCATACAAAAGCAAATAAAAATCATCTTAATTCCTAAAAAGAGGGAGTCAAAAGAATGCTATGCATTTATCTGTAATAAGGATTCTATTTAGATGTAATCTGTCCAATATTTTGAGGTACGCGTTCATGTTTTTGCAAAGGAAAGTGTGGAATGTGCATTTTTTCTTGAACAGAACATACTTTTATGACCTCTCTAAGTTTTCCTGTCCCTTATCCACAAACAGGCTTTGGTTGCTAGGATGAGTTGTTGAACTTCACCAGGGACATAACCACAAGCTCTAGTATACGAGCACCATATTCAAGGTCAGAGAGGCAGCATGACTTTCTTGAGGTCACACAGCAGGCAATTAAAACAGCACGCACTGGTGTGCAAGTTGAGACAACTTGGGTTCTAGCCCGGAGCTGGTAGGCTTAACCTCTGCACCGCAAGAGAACAATCTCATTTTCTATCTTTGTACATCTTCCATCTTGACAAACAAACTTCTCATTGCTCTCCTTGTCCTTTTATGTGCCCTGTGAACCCGTGGAATCCCATAGCCACTTTTCCCATGAACTCAAACCATTCCTGCCATGTACCTACATCTGGAACCTTTTTCTTCCCATCTACCACCAAGCCCCTTGTGTCTTTAAAAAGCCCTGCTAAAACTCGTCTCCTCTATTAAGCCCTTCGTGATGAGGTGTGAGCCAGGGCTCTGCCTTCCCATTGCAAGGATTAGCACGCAGGGTGCTGAACCGAAGAACACAGAGAGTCAGTTCACCTGGGACCCAACTGGATAGATTCCAGGGAGGATTCCAGCTGCTTCACATCTGCTCGGCTGTGTCGTATTCCTGCACATGTCCTCAATGTCATTGCCTCGGTCTCTGGGACTCATTTGGATCTCCCTGCACAGCCATCAGCAGCTGACGTGGGAGGTAGCACAAGGAGGAAAGCTCTCCATTATAAACATCCCTCTACTCTATTTTCAACTAGAAACAGGGGACAACTGAGCAGATGGCCACCAACATGGTGGGCTGCAGGGTAGACCAGAAACCCTCCCCAATCCAAGCTCAGACCCCTGGCAATTACCTAAGTTTTCCATCATTGACCCCACTCCTCGCAGGCCCCTGAGAGATGTGCACACGGAAATGGTATCCTGTTACTTACTAAAGACAATATGGTCTGGTAGAAAGAGATCTAGACAAAGAACACCTGGGTTTCAATCTCGGCTGTGGCACGTGCTATAGATGTGAGTTTCGAGACAGCATTTACTCTCCAAGTATCGTTTTCTTCTTCCCTAAAATGGAATGAAAAATACCTGCCCCCATCAAATCTCACAGCATGGATGTATAACTTACATTAAATCATGTCTGGAAAAGCAATTCGTAAATTTTTATTGAGATAAAATATACACATAGAGAAGGTGCCTTTTAGAAGTGCACAGGGTGGTGAATTTTCCCACAGTGAATATACACATGGAACCAGCACCCAGCTGAAAATCCAAAACATGACCCAGAGGCTCCCTGTGCCCTCTTATAATCCCTTTCTCCATCACGGGTAACTCCTATCCTGATCCTAACGCCAAAAATTAGCTCTGCCTCTTTATGGGAATGGGATCATGCAATGTATATGTTCTTGTGTCTCTTTCATGTTTGTCAAATTCAACCACATGTTTGTGAGTAGCTTTCATCGTTTGTTCTCATTGTTATATAACATTCTAAGAACAGTTTTTTAAAATCCATTCTACTATTGATGGGAACATATGAGTAGCAATGCTAAGTGATTCATAAACTCCTAAGAAACATACCAGTGTAAGACATTATCATCATTACTCTAAGACCATGGCTAACAGAGGACATTAGAGAAAACTATCAAGCAGTGAAACTTGAGTGGGGAAGAAAAAGAGATGATCCAGGACGAGATGTTTTCTGAGTGAAAGAACAAGATGAACGTGAGATGCTGCCAAACATTTTAAAATTGAGCCATTTATTCCAGCCAATATCTAAGTTCCTACAATATGCCAAATGCCATGCATGTGAATATTTCACATGATTCTAATAAAAATCCTATAAGGTAGGAAGTGTAGATACTCGTATCCCCATTTTATAGAATAAAAGCATGCATCCACCAGTTGACGGCAGCGGAGGAGCTGAGACTGCAGCAAATTCATTTATTTCATCGTTTGTTCATTCGACAAGTACTACTGAGCTTTCAGGATACGCCAGACACTATGTACAGCATTAGGGATAAAACGTGCAAAGATACATAAGCTCGCATGTCAATGACAGTGTAGTGGAAGTAACAACCATTGGTCAAAAATCACCCAGTTGAATGGAAAATTAGAACAGTAAGCGCTTAAAAAGGAGAGGCATGTGGTGTTCCCACAGTGTGTGGATTTGACAGGGAGGCTCGCCTGCAGGACTGATCGCTGAGCTGAGGGCTGACGGATGCTCTGGAGATGACCAGGTAAACAGATAAAGAAGAGCATTTCATTTCCAGAAAGCCCCATCTGTAGAAGGAGCAGGGTAGATATAAGAGATTAAAAGATGTTCTGCAGAGACGATGACTCCCTAAGCCATGGTGAAGAGATTTGTCTCTATAACAGCAGTAATAGAAAGTTATTTACAGTTTTCCAGATAGCCCAGGATCATTCTCAAAATGCCGTAAGTTTCCACAAGGAAACGTGACTCACTATGTACTTGTGCGCCAGCTATGGGAAGGGCACTGGAATTTATACAACTAGATTTTTAAAATAAAATTCTACTGTGAATACAGTTCAAGGATGGTCACTTGGAAGGGTAAACAAGAGAAGCCATTGCTCACCTGGCACAAGTATTTAATGCTTTGCAAGAGAAACGGGCAGATGAGTTCCCTGTCAGGCCTCCAGATAGGCCTTCTGGGAAGATGGGTGGCCTACCTGTCCACGTGTGCACTGACTGGGGCAGGGGACAAGGGAGGAAGACCAGGCAATAACAGGGAAGAGGATGTTCCTCACTTCAAGCCCTAGACACGTTGGCCCTCATGACTGCTCTCTTACAGCCACCTACATGACCTCAACATCACTTTGGGACCATGATGGGAGGTTTGGGCTTTTCATCAGGATTTGAGGTTTTGCTGGCTGCCAAAGGACATTAAATTCGAGAAGCATGGCCTTGCGCGGACATCCCCAGAGTAAAGGGCAATGCCTGGATCATTCCTAGTTCATGGCCACGGTGTGAAGGTTCTTCTCATTTGATAATAATGATATTTTTAAAGTCGTTGCTAAGTCTTGCAAGGGCCTTCCTCCAAGAGCACGAAAAAACCCTTATGTTTCCTATCAAAAGGAGAACAAAAATAAGGCTCTACAATTTCTCACATTAGAGCTGGTGTCATATACTTCTCTTTTGCAGTGTTTGGCAACCTTGGTGTATTTGCCTTTTTATTAGTTACATTCTCAAGCCCAGCAAAGATTTGGCTTCCCAGTGTGTTTTGAATTAGATTCATGAGAGCTATAAAAAATAACTGGCCAGAATTAAGCTAATAAAATCCTAAAAGACTGAAGAACTGCTGTCGTCGTGAGGGTCAAGTACTCTTTTTTTTGTCCTGTATGAGAATTCTGGTACCTGGTTTGAATACTTATTTTCATAGGGCCATAGACTCTCAGGAATGGAGGGAAGATTAGAGGCCTCCCTGGTCCAATACCCCATCAGATTCTCTCATCCCTTCTACAATGCTCAGATCGAGTGGTTTAGTTTTCTCTGCATTGATAAAACACCTCCAGTTAATTGTGGTCCATCAACCTCATTTTGAATACCAACTCCTTTGCTCAATGTACTGAAATCCCGGCATATTTTTTTTTCCTTATTTTTCTCAATGATTATCACATGCCTTGCAAAAAAACCAGAGATACCATGGCCTCAGCCTTTCTCTCTCTTGTAGCCCTATTCTGAAAATTAATTTGACTGTGTGTTTACTTAGTGACCATTGCTTCCTTTCCCAAGTTTCTTTTAAATTATTTCTTGACAAATCTCTAAACAGTAAGATAGTCGGATTTAAACTTCTGTTTAAATAGAGGCAAAAAAATCCTCAAAGTTCAAGAGTTGTAATATGGAAAGTAATGTTTACAAGGCAATAAAGTGAAGAAAGGAGAAATAGTTAAGGACTCCCTCAAATTTTCCTGAAACGAACAGAAAATAAGGATGACATTTCATTTTAATATTTGCATATTGAGATGTAAAAATGTTGGTATACTTAGTGGCAGAGAATTTTATATAGGGACCTCTCAGATCCAGTTTGAGTCTGTGCTCTGAGGTCACACACACAAGAACACAGACGTCGCTTGAGGGACTGCTGTGTGCCAAGCAGCTCTTATGGTCTTATTCAGCCCGACAACAAGATTCTTTCCTCCATCTTACAAAGGCATGTTGTTTGACCTTCTTGGGCCTCAGTTTCCTCAAAGATGCCTTTAGATGGTAATTGGAGGATCTAGGATTAGAATTTAGCTTTGCCTGGTCTAGAAATATGTTCCAATTTATATCTGTTTTAAGCCTTTGTCATGACAAGGTGAGGAAAAGTTTCTGGAAATGAGTTTGAGTTCTCACATTGGGACCCTCCCTGGACTTACCTCCAGAGCCTGCCTTGTGAGATCCTATAATCAAAGAGTTATCAGTGAGTCTCTACCCAAACTCTCACTCAGATAGCCATTCCTCTCACCTCTGCAGGGACACCTCCAGGAATGAGCATCTGTCACCCGCCCATGGGCAGAGAACCATTTCTTACAAGGACCTGGAATCTTCTGTCCTGTAACCAATGCCCATTGGGCCCATTCTGCTTTTTGGGGTCACACCCCACACATCTGCTCTCTCCCCCAAGTGTCAGCAATGAGCTATCTGGACCCAATGTACTTGTGTCCCCACCCTAAGGAGGTGCTCCACGTGTCACATCCCAATTCCTTCCACAGTTCCACACCATCAGTGGTATGGAAACCACATCCTGTTGGAGAAGGGCCATTCCCCAACCATGGCGCCATATGCCAGACTCATTCTTTGTGGCATTCCACCTTTCAGATGCTGTGACACCTCCAGACAACAGGAACATGAGGTTTCAATTTTTCAATAGCATTCTGGAACTTTAGAATCCAATATATTAAGGGAAATTAACATGCCTTCTCCTTTGCTCCCTCAAACTCCCCTCTGATCTTTCCTATCTCTTGCAGAATTTTCCCACAACTGCTCTCTAGAAGACCCTTAGTTATTATCTCTGGACATTAAGCATCACCTTCTAGAAGGGAACCAAGGAACAAAGTCTCACACTAAGATGTTAATACAACTGGTCACTATTTCCTGCCATGTTTTGGTGGGGATATTAACATATTAACTCAGGAACAAGACTGGAGACAGTAGAATATCTGCTCTTGGTGATATGGGAAGCATCTGCATGAGAATGGACGAATGCTATGCATGGAGAAGTCCCCTCAGGGGTCTCCCACCTGCCCGTTTAGATAGTCACATCCCATATCCACTGACTCTTTACAAATGGGGTTTCTCCTGTGTCATTCTGCTGACTCCCTGAATTTTGCCATGGCATTGTATTCTCACACTTGGCCTCCAATCACTCGTCCCAAAGAGGGTATTTAGGTGTCATTATGTACGCATATAGTTACACATCCCTCAAGAAGGATTTGAGACATCGTCTCATTGCAAATACAACTCAAGGAAATGAAAACGAAAGGAGGAAGCCCAATCAATGCTAGTTAGGGAAACTGAAGATTAGTTTCAATAACAAGCCTAACACATTTAAGACACACAGTCTTTTATTAATAAATAGCCTAATCAATGTTTTCAAGATTCTGAAAGCTGGAGAATGTCCTGGTTCAGAAAAGAAGTTAGTACTTTTCACCTCAAAACTAGAAGAAAAGACAGTCTGGCATGATACAACTGAAAGAAATAAATGAGAGAGAAAGGATCATAGGAGAGAACTGGAAATTTGGCAAAGAAAAGAAAGTTTTGACAGAACTTTGCCAAAGATGCTGCAAAATACGTTTTGGTGTTCAAACCTTAAGAATTTAGTCAATCAGTATTTATCGGGCCCTGCTATGTGTGAAGAACCAGGCTAAAGCTCAGGAATTCAGAAATAAAGGACACTTTTAACCCCTCAAGCATTCACAGCCCAAGGGGGCCATGAGCAAGCATTGACAATGACAGTGCAGCATGCACTAGTGCCAGAGCAGAGGTTATCTCAGGACATAGTGGGGATAGTAGAGAGGTCACAGAACAGCCCAGGTGGTGGAGGAGGAGGGGACAGAGTCAGCAAAGTCTTCAAAATAGATTGCATGATGAGGAGTTGTTCAGAAAAGGCAAGAGAATTGGGAAGGGAATTCCCTTCTAGGGTGACAGTTTTTGCAAAGCCTAGTGGCACAAAAAGCATGGTCTGTTAAGAAAAATTGCCAGCAGACCAGTGGTCTTTTGAAATTTTTTCATACACTAGTTTTCAGAGTACTTTTAGGTTCACAGAAAAATTGAGCAGAAAACAGAGCTTTCCCATACACCTTTCTCCCCCCAATACCCCCCACACCTCCCTGCCATCAACATCCACCACCAGGGTGACACATTTGTCATGACAGATGAACCTACATTGACACATCATTATCTCCCCAATTCCATAGTTTACATTAGGGTTCACTCTTGGTGTTGTACCTTCTATGGGTTTAGACAAATGTATAATGACATGTATTTACCACTGCAATGTCATCCAGAATTCTTTTACTGTCCTAAAAATCTTCTGTACTCCATCTAACCATCTTTCTCTCCCCTCAACCCCTAACCATCACCTATCTTTTTACTGTCTCCACAGTTTTGCCTTTTCCAGAATAGTTGAAATCCTACAGTATGTAGCCTATTCAGGCTGACTTCTTTCACTTATGAGTATATATGTAAGCTTCCTCTTTATCTTTTCATGGCTTGATAGCTGACTTCATTTTAGCACCGAATAATATTACATCACCTGGGTGTACTGCAATTTGTTTACTGAAGGACACCTTGGTTACTTCCAAGCTCTGGCAACTATGAATAAATTTGCTGTAAACATCCATGTGCAGGTTGTTGTGTACACGTTAAGTTTTCAACTCAACTGGGTAAATACCAAGGGGCTAGATAACTAAATTGTATAGTTAAGACTATACCTAGTTTTTTGGAAAAACAAAACGGCCAAACTATCTTCCAAAGCAGTCATACCATTTTGCATTCCTACCAGGGTCAGTGGCCTTTGTTTGTTTATTTACACGCTTATTCCAAAAATAGTTCCTGAGCACCCACAATAGCTCCAGCATGGGGAACACTGTAATGAACAAAAGACACTTGGCCCTGCCTAGCTGGAGATTGCCATCTTGTAGAGACCTTGCTAGACATTGTTGTCAAGAAGGATGTGACCAAATGGGTCTGACTGTTGAAGAATGCCGTGTCATTCCCCATGTGGACTGCAAGCACTCACATTCTTTGTTCCTAGAGTGGTCTTTTGATATTAAAGAGTCAGTTATAGTCGTCTCCAATGGAAATTAACCTCTGGGACCAACTGCTCCAGTGGCTTTCAGACATTTGTAACCACTGCAATCCTTTCTCAGATGAAATCTTGGGTAAAATCTCAATGTGTTCATCAAATATAGGCAGGTGCATTGGTTTCCTGTGGCTGCCATAACAAAGTACTATACACTTAGTGTCTGACAATGATACTAACGTATTACTTGGAGGTCAGAAGTCCTAAAATCAAGGTGTCAGAAGGGCTGCTTTCCTCCGGGAAGCTCTAGAGCAAGGTTCCTCAAACTGCGGCCCGCTAAGGACATTTATCCAGCCCTCCGGGTTTTTTTGCCACCACTGCCTGTCCTGCTTAGCAGCCGACTCGTCCCGGGCCCACAGTGCGCATGTGTGGACAGTGCGCCGCACTCTCCAACTGCCCTCCAACGGTCTGAGGGACGGTGAGCTGGCCCCCTGTTTAAAAAGTTTGAGGACCTCTGCTCTAGAGAATCTGTTTCCAGCTTCTAGAGGCCGCCTGCATTCCTCGGCTCATGGTCCCTTTCCCCATCTCCAAATCGCTGTCTCTCTGCTTCCTCCAACACACCTCTTCCTCTCTCTCTGACTCTGCTCCCCCTCCCTGTAAGGAGTTGTGTGATGACACTACAGGCACCTGGACAATCCAAGTGAACTGCTGTGTCTCAGCATCCTTCGCTTAATCACATTTGCAAAATCCCCTTTGCCATATAAGAAGGTCACGTAGCACGGGTCCCAGGGATTCAATGTGGACATCTTTTGGGGGGCGTTATTCACCCTCCCACAGTGAGGTTGCTCTGGGTGGAGTGCAGCTGGGAGGCAGAGAGCCCCAATATGTAGAAACCTCCCAATGCTGCACAGACCACAATTTTGAAGCAACTCATTCGAGCAAGGCCTTCCTCAGATCACAGAGGAAGAAAGCAGGGTTCAGAGGAGGAAGAGACTTCTTTTAGGACCCAGACTAAGTGTATGGAAGATCCAGGCCTAGAATCAACTCCCTATCTGATGCTGTCTCCCCTAATCCCACGACTTCAAAAAAAAGGTCTTCCCATGAACACCACCAATGACGAGAAGACAAGAAGTACAGTGTAGATACAGTATGAGCCATGGTCAAAAGTCATCCTGTAGTTTTGCAGAATGAAGACACAGATGAGGCTGTCTCAGCCCCTGGGAGGCTGACATCCTATTATGAATTGGAAAACCTTCCATTCTGGGAATATCTTAGGGAAGAAAATCCCTGTTTGTCAACAGCTAACCGCTCATCATGATGCAGAAGTTGGGGCTGTCCTAATCAGAACCCAAGACCCCTGGCAGGGCCCTCAGAGACCAGAAGGCTCGCGCACATCCAACTGCATGGTGGAGATTGGCCCCAAACCACTTGTCCTCACATTCTTGGCCTAGGGAGTAGCCCATCTGCTCCCAAACAGCCTCCTCTTTATTTCATATCATTTACCACTTTTTTCCTTAGTCTCAAATATGAGCCACAAGTTAAAGACTTTGCCAAAGACTAGACTCTCTGACATTTGGGTGATCTGGTGTTTATTAAATTGGGAGATTTAAACCGACTGTGATTTGTTCCTAATTTAGGGTAGTGACAGACAAATCCTGGAGGGAAGGGGAAGGGGGTCTTGCACATCCTTGCCCTCCATCCAGACCCAAAAGAATGTCTTGCATTTGTACGGCATCCAGGCACATTTGGGGGAATAAATAGTTTTAAAATCTAGGCAGCCACGAGTCGGAGGGACAATAAATGCATGTGCATATGATGAAATAAATGGGGCCACTGACCAAAGCACAGGGGTTCCCTGTACTGATGCCGCCTCATCTGCGGATGTACTTCTAGAAATGCCCAGTGTATTAAAATGGCTTTCAAGAACAAATTAACAGCTGTAGGCATCTACCCAAAAGAGCAAAAGACATTCTATAATAAAGACATCTGCACCCGAATGTTTATGGCAGAATAATTCACTATTGCAAGGATGTGGAAACAACCCAAGTGCCCATCAATTCATGAGTGAATTATTAAAATTTGATATATGTATACAATGGAATATTACTCAATAATAAGAAACGACAGTGATCTAACACCTCTTGTATTTTCCTGGATAGAGCGTGAGCCCATCCTCCGAAATTAAGTATCACAAGAATAGAAGAATAGACTCCACATGTACTCGCCATCAAATTGGCACTGATTGATTAACACTATGATGCTCACACGGTAATAATATTCTGCAAGGATTAAGAGGTTGGGGGTGGGGTAAACTCACAACTAGCGGACATGGTGAGCACTGTAGAGGGGAAGGGCATGCCTATAATGCTTGCTTGGGTGACGAAAAGTCATAAAGTGTAACCAAAATGTTTGTAACTTCATAATATCCTGAAATAAAAATTTTTTAAAAAACACCATAAAAAAAAAAATGAACAAATTAACAGGTCATTTCAGCTGGCTAACCTCTGGAAAGGCATAGAGCTTGGCTCGGGGGAAACGAATAGATGGGTCACACTCCCACCCCTTGTCTTCGCTGACCATTCTAGTAAAAATTATCTGGTTATCTCCATGCCATTAAAATCATATTTTCTGAACACCTACTATGTGCCAGGCACTGCTAAGGGCTTTAGAAAAATCTTTTTGAATCTTAACGTGTGGGAGTTGAGCATTTATCCTATAGTTAAATTTATTTTATGGGACTGAAGCAATGACATCTCAGAAATATTAATGTCCTAAGGCCCTTAGCAAAGTAGCATGAGTGAGATCCTAACATAGGTCTGAACCTCAAATCTATGTTCTTTCCACCACATACACCATAATGCTTACTCTGGGGGTAACACATGAATATAGACATCAGTGCTACCCACCAGGAGATCTGTTTGGCTTAGGTAGTAAATGATTTATACTTCCAGAAGCAGGAAGTGATTCAGCTAATATTCAATAGGAACATCAGGGGATCCAAGCATGCACAGCAGATCAAGAAGTTGTCTGTCTTCATGGAGCTCACATCTATTGAGGACAAGGGGGGGGCCCAGATTGTCAATGAATGAACAAATAAATTAATTAAATAGTTGCAGATGCTAAGTGTTAGGAAGGATACACCAGGCTGCCACAATAGAGAGCAGCTGGTGGCACTGTCCCACCAGGGAGCCCATCATCACGTAAGGCAGTGAGCTTCCTGTCCCTGGCAGTATTTAATCGAAGGGTGGGTGACCAGCAGATGATCGTGCCATCATGGGACGCTACTCGAGGTTGATGTAAACAGACATCCATCGACTTGATTCCTTGTGATGTTCACTGCGACCACAGGCAGGACGCAACATGCCCTGGAAATACAGGCATGGGTCCTGGAATATGGCAGGGATCCTGGAAGAAAGGACTGGGGTGACTGATGAGCTTTCGTGAACTCTGGGTCCACGCCAGGAACACATCAGGCTGTGCACCACAGTTATTGTTGAAGGAGAAACAATAGAAGAGAAAGCATGCAAGTGACTGGGGGTAGGAAGGCTGGGACGACACCAAAGTCATCTGAAGTAATGGCAGGAAAGGCGGAAAGCTCCGGGTTCAGGCTGAGTTCAGGTTCCACTGAGATTCTTATCTCGGCCTAATCACTCAGCGCCACACGGCCCACGGGAGGACCACGGTGGCTGAGTCCTCTGCTCGCACGTTGGGTTCCAATGCCCCTTCTGCGAAGAGCGGGGAGGAGGCACGTCCGGTCTGGAAACAGTATAAGCACTTAAGGAGCACTTCATCTTAAAACGGGGACTGTTTTGCTTTTGTCAAACTGGTTAATTTGTCTCAAATGCTTAAAAAAAAAAAAAAAACCCTCCAGTTCTGTTGAAAGATTGGCCATCTACAGATTCGGTGCTCAAAGAGCCAGACCAGGGGAGAGCTAAACCAAACACCTCCGTCTCAGCCCTGTCTGTGGGTCCAACCAGCAAGTTCAAGTTGGAAAGAGGGGAATGATTTTTACTCGCAGCCCAAAGAACAGCTGAGCTGGGTCCCAAATGGCAGCCTGTTCTGTAGCAGGCAACTCACAAAAGACACCATGGAGAGTGTTTCATGAGCAATTTATAAGAGATGCTTTGGAAGCCGAAGCCCAGTCCCAGCATATTTTAATTCCCTTTCAGAGTCTAGTTGAATTTAGTCCATTTAAGTCTCTATAGTTACAGTCTATAGAATATTAGGCGTCAACCATTATCTGCTTCTAGAGTCAAATAATATCTCTGATTCAGCTCAATTTCAGTAGCCACATCTTAATGATCATGTCCTCGGTTCACCTCTGACCTGAAGAACTATCACATTTCAAAAATCTGTTTTGCAAAAAGGAGAAAAAGTAGGAGTGCAGTTTTTGTTTTGGTTTGTTTTTTGGAGACAGGGTCTCACTCTGTCTCCCAGGGTAGACTGCAGTGGCATCATCACAGCTCACTGCAACCTTCAACTCCTGGGCTCAAGTGATCCTCCTGCTTCAGCCTCCCGAGTAACTGGGACTACAGGTGTGCACCACCATGCACAGCCAATTTTTCTAATTTTTGTAGAGATAGGATCTTGCTCTTGCTCTGACTGGTCTTGAACTCATGGCCTCAAGTAATCCTCCTGCCTCAGCCTCCCAAAGTGCTAGGATTATAGGCATGAGCCACTGCACCCAGCCTATTTTTCAAATTTGTAAAGTTTAACACAACTCCAAGATTTATTAAACCACACACATGCATGCACACACAAACACACACATAGCATAGAGCCAAGAATGCTACCCTTCTGACATGTGTTTTCTTACGTAATCCTTACAACAACCCACTAGGTTAACGACTTAGAGTATCCCCCACCCCATTTTATAGCTGAGAAAACTGAGGCTTAGGAGGGTTAAACATGTTGCCCATGTTCACACACACAGATAGTAAAAGTTAGATCCAGGATTTGAACAAATTTATCTTCCTTGAGAACAGCAGTTCTCAACCAGGACCAATTCTTCCCCCAGGGGACATTTGGCAAAGTCTGCAGACACTATTGGTTGTCACAACCAGGGGACAGGTGCTACTGGCATCTAGTGAGTGGAGGCCATGGACACTGCTAAACATCCTGCAGTACACAAGGCAGCCTCCGCCGCCACAAACTGTCATCAGATCCTAAGTATCAATAGTGCTGAGGCTGAGAAACCCTGGTTTGGAGCCTCTGCTGTTTGCAACTGTGAACATTCTTCCCGGCTTTTCTGTTTTCGTGTCCATTGCTTTCTTTTAGCACAAAACCCTCTAGGATTTATTTCCATTCCATGGTACTATATGCTGTTGTGCAAAGTCACATCCAAACCTTCCTGCCACCTGATGAGAAGCATACATTACAGCACCATGGTGTCCTGACATGGACTTCTCCCTCCCTAGAACTGAGAGATGCCTTGTTTCACAGGGATACAGGTTCATATCTGTCTTTTCTCTTAAAATTGTAATAGCAATGTTGTGGCAAGTGTACGGCTACTGTTACAGCTAACGTTACCGCTCTTGACCAGGAAAGAATGGCACACGAGGAGTCTGAGAACAGTCTTTATTCTTCCAGCAGGCTCACTCGACTTCTGACTTTTGACCCCTCCTTCCTTGGTCTCCTCCTGCTTTTATACCCTTGGTAGGACTCAAAAAGTGTCCAATCAGCAACAAGCTTTAACATCCAATCAGCAACAAGCTTTAACATCCAATCAGCAACAAGTTTTAACATCCAATGAGCAACAGTAGGATTTAGCAAGTATCCAATCAAGATCTCATAGCCACCTCAGCTAGAGGACCGGAGCAGGCTGACAAGCACCAAGTGCAGGCCGAACAGCAGATGTCGACACCTGAAGCCTGACCCCCGCAGGGCGCACCTGCCTCGGCTTCAGCCAGTCAGCACAGCCCTGGCCTGCAGGGATGCGGAGCAGCAGGAGGCGGTGAGTGGCCCAACAGTTTTCACTGTCAGCAACCATGTGAGAAGCTACCCATTCTATAGCTGAGGCTTTCACGTGACCCAGATTAACCAGGTACAACATCCCAAAACTGAAACTAGACAAACCATCTGATTCCCAGTCCTGTATATTCCCTACAGCAGAGATTCTCACACTTCAATGAAACTTTGCATCATTTGTAGAGCTTGTTTTTAAAGCTCTGGTCCCACCCTAGAGTTCTGTTTCAGGAGATCTGAATTGGAATCCAGGAATCAGCATTTTTGACAAGCTCCTCATGGGCTTTTGACGTGATTGTTTCATGAACCACATTTTGAGAAGCAGCATTGTATAATGCTAGCTATGAAGTGCACTTAATAATAAAAATATTAAAGGTGTTTAATAGTAAAATAATCAATGAGAGATAAATGCATGAGTGTCTATATACATGGTGATTGTGAGCCTCTTGTCATCTCAAGCCTTTAACCTCCCATCATTTGGTATTAATTATTAAAGTAGAACTAAACAGCATCAGCATTAGACATTTATATGGGGGATGTACTTAATACAGTATGGAGATCTACTAGACCATACTCAATAAATTCTCTCCACTGTTGCCTTCGGTTAGTGTCTGAATAGAGTCTGCCCAGCCTAACTCCCAGTCCCAAGCGCGGGGTGCTTCCTCTCTGGCAGAGTGAACAGCCCCCCTAATCCAGCAGCCCCACAAGATGAAACACCACATGCCCCCCGCCCAAGCATTCCCCCTGCTCACTGAACCAGAATAAGCAGCATTGCAAAAGCATCTGAAATATTTTTTAATTGATAAACATGCCCAGAGCAAGCACCTGTCTCCCTGGCTCTGATGAGGCGACACCAGCAGCTCACTGTTTCTGCCTCTCATTTTATCTGATTGGGCCTTGAGCAACACACCTATGAATGGACGGAAAGAGAGATGTCAAAAAGTGGTCAGATGATCGCAATTAGAGTTTTCGTGTGTAATTATGTGATGATTTCTGCCTGAAAATCCTATTCGAGCCAAAGGCATCAGACAGCCCCATCAGACAGCGTGGGCTCCCCTGAGTCCTATCTCAGACTTTGCACGGGCCAGGCAGGTGCAGTGCAAAATGCAGGGATGCCCAGTGCCTGGCTCCGGTCACAGGGTGGCACAGGTCAGTGACACAGGCATCATGTTTACCCCAACACGTGTCCACTGGACTCTTGCTCTGTGCTAGGCACACACCAAACGTGCAGCACATAATGATGACAATGCAGACGTGGTCCTATCCTCAAGATGCTGATAGTTTGGTACAATGTCAAAATCTCTGGGAGAGAGATGAGGACATCCTACAGGACACCCAGCCAGCACTCCTTAATTCTGTCTAGGTCATGAAAAATAAGCAAAGACTGAGAAAATGTCACAGACCAAAGCAGACCAGGGAGAAGACATGACCAAATCTAACATAGTACCCGGGATTGGACCCTGGAATGGAAAGATGACATTAAAGGGAAAACTGGGAAAATGTGGAATTCAGTTAAGAGTAATGTAACAATGCCAGTTTCTTCGTTTGGACAAATAGACCACAGTGGCTGTTTTAGGTTGCAAGGACTAATAGAGACCTTCCTGTCTCTGCTGAGGTCTATCTTTAATTCTTCAAGCTCACCTACATGGCTTCTAGCAATTTTCCATTTTGCTGATTACACAGAGAAGTGTCAGTGAACTGCATCTAAAAATCCTTAACTGATTCAGTTAATAAGAATAACATTAATAGTGTTTATATCCCTGATAGCAGTTACTATCATTATTACTATACCTAGTAGTAGTTGTGTTAACTTCTTTCTTAGCACCAGTAAAAGTGTTACCTGGGCCCCAGGTTTGCCACGCTTGACCAGTTGCACATAGTGATGGGATTGTATACATACTAATAGATACTAGATTCCCCGTCCCAAATCACGATGGTTGAGGAAATACCGTATGCTTTATGTGAAATGCATGGGGTGCTTTATCAAGATCTTGGCCTGGAGAATGAAGCCTAAAGCTTAAACTGTTTCCCCGTTGTACCCCACAGATGCAGACAAAAATCATGGACTTGGATGCCCATCTCGGACGTGCACAGCTCACAGGAATATATACATGGGGATTCAAAGCCCAGGTATGCAAGGGCGCTAAGACTGGCCCTTGGAGATCAATTCAATATCCTGTGTTTCTGCAACAGGAGTAGCTGCAGTCTCAGTTCCATGCCAAAATTTGATTACATTGTATCCTACTGCTGTGCAAATCTTCCTGACAGTTGTTATATTATAGTAGAACAAACACAAACAACACATGGGTTTTTGTGGTCTCTTATTTATCCTTAAGAATCTGTGTTCTGAAATTCAGCTGGCTTGGAACCCCCATCTCCAGCCGCCCGGAGTTGGCTGCAACACATTTTACAGATGGGAAAACTGAGGCCAAGTCAGAGGAGAGACGCTTGACCAGTTGCACATAGTGAGCAAGTATCGGGGCCAATCCTAGAACCAGGTCTCCCTCCTCCTTTTTCAACCTAATGGAGAGTTAAGGGGGAAATGAAAAGTGGTGGTTGCTTGTTTTGTTTAGTTTTATATCAAGTGTAATTATTCCTCATGGACATATTCTTGGGAATTGGATCTGCAATCTGAGAAGGTAGACTCGTTCTGTGAGTTCTATTTTTCTCCAGAATGTGGCTGTCTCTGTTTAAATTCTTGCCCATGGCTGAGGAAGGACCCAGTGAGGCTGGCCTAGCTTGATGCGAACGAGAACTACCACATATTTATCAAGCTCTGCTGATTCGATGGGCATATGTGAAGAGTCTGTCACTTCGCTACAAAAATCCTGAAATGAATTTGGGTGGTAGAAATTCAAACTGTCGAAAATAATTTTAAATAAAATCCGTATGTACTGGGAGGCCTGAGATGACAGCTCCTCGAATCTCCTAGGAAGTTTCTTTTCACACAGCTTCCTCCTGTCTGCAACCACTATCCAATCAAAATCCTAGCCAATCTTTTATTATTAAATACTGTTATATTTCCTTTATGCTTTATTATATGCATCTGAAATCATTTTGATGGTATGTAAACATTTCTTCTTAAACTTTCCATTTACTATTTGCTAAGAACTTTGTTACATTATTATAAACTCTTTATATCTGTTATTTAGAAGAGCTACATAAATTTTAATCTATGAACAGTCATGAACTATCCTTTGTTGTAAGTAATTTAGATGATTTTCCTATTTTATTATTTTCCCATAATTTATCAATCTGAACATTTTTTCCCTAACCATTTAGATAGAAAACGGAATAGCTGATATATCAGACTCCCCATAATGTTTTAATGTGGTTAGTTTATTCTTGCCAGTCTTAGGAGATTTCAACAAAGAAAAAAAAAAACTTTGTCAATATTATAAAACATAATAGCTTACTTATATTATCTTGTTTACTCATGAAGTTGAACTTTACTCCATGTTCTCCAACAAGTTATGTTCTTCCGGGAAGAAATACCTTTATATTCCTTGTGCCCTTCCATTTTCCAAGGTCCTTCTTTAATCCTACTTCTCCCATTAGGGGCATACACATTGTCCCTGCAGCACAAATGAATCCCTCTCCTATAGTCCTGAACTCTGTGCAGATGACAATTACATGCCAATGACAACATGTGGCCATACGGAAACCACTTGGGCATGAATGTTGTCTCTCCAACTAGAGAATGAGCACCAAGCCTTGCTCCTCAGAGTACAGATCCCATCGTCATGGAAGGGGGAGAGATAGGGCAGGAGATGCAGAGGGTGAGCCCAGTTCCCTGTATCATCTCACCATAATGAGTGAGGATCCCAGCAGGAGAGAGAGACCAGGAGACCCTAGTCTTCAACCTGATCAAGTACCTCTACCCCATGATTCAGCATCCATCACCCCAGTTTCTCATTTTCACCCAACCTCACAGCCCATCACAGCTTCCATACCGTTTCTCTACACTCTATAAACAGGACATAATCTACCTTTGTTTAATACGTCAAAGCTTTGCAGAGACAGGACCAAGCCATTGATAAAAAACCTAAGAGGTACTTTTTAGATTAGCCAAACTTTTAAATAATGCCAGATTTCCAACATTAAGGTCAATCCCATGGTAAACCACAGTCAAGAAAATATCACACCTAAGATAAATCTAGAAGTTCATAAACTGCTTCCTCTAGCTGGGCAGTATTTCCAAGACCCCTTACAGTTCTCAGGTATTTAAGAAATCCATGACTGAAGCTTTATCTCATCCCCTTTATGACATCTCACCAGAAGGAGAGGGTCTTCATGCTTTCAAATTATGTTCATGAGCACACACCAAAGATTGACAGGGTAAGCTGCTCTCCAAACTAGATGTGAAAAATGTAATCACTCCGGCCACTTGTTTTTAATTAATTTGTTCTGCTCTTGGCTTATCCAGAAAATGAAAGCCATGAATTTGACAATTCATGGGCCAGATTGCACGTGTAATTCAGTGGAAAAGCCCTAAGCAATAAAGGAGGAAGCTTTAAAATTACTAGTAGTTCCCTGGGTCCTGGGAAAGCTAGAATAGCATTTTGCAAGCTAAAGGACTTTTTCTTTAAACCCCACTTCATGCTCAAACATCAAAGTGTACTGATGGTTACCTGAAGCTTCCACGTAGATCCAGGTTGTTGGTTATCAAGGGACCAGGGACACAAGGGCACGCTGAGCCTCTGCTTTCAGAAGAGTTACGTACATTAGGGAAACTGAAACACAGTACTCATGAGTCATCAGGACCAGGGCATTGGGTCTCATACAGAGGGTATGTTTGCGTGTATCCATGTGTGTCTGTGTTTTAGGGTTGGCGGAAATGGAAGAGAGGGCTTCGACTTAGTTGGTCCAATGTGGAACAAAGCAGGAGAGATAATCATTATTTCACCATTGTAACAGTATCACAAAATCACTCTTTGGTGCCCTATGCTAGTTGTTTTGTGTTTTTGTAAGATGCAGATATGCTTCGCTCTTAATAAGGAAAATAGACTAGAGCAAATATGTGTGATGTATACATGTGTGCATGCATGGGTGTGAGTCTATAGAACTTAACATGCATTGAACACTACTCTGTGTCCCAAACTCACACACTGTAAACATTTCTTCATCAGAGCCTTATGCATTAGATGGCATCCTCATCTGTAAAGTGAAAATCATGACATCAGCATGTGAAAGTTAAGCAAATTTCCCGAGGAATGAGAACGCTAGGATGTGAACTCAATTTTTTCCAGTGTACCAGGATACACGAGGCCATACCCTGCATCCCAAATTAATAATTATCCCTCTGCTGGGTTGGCAGCTTTAGGGCTTCATGATATGATTTCCCACGCATTCTCTCATACAGTGTTCTCAGCAAAATTATGACCTTATTACCTTCTTTTAGAAAGGAAGAAATCGAGACTCAGAAATAACATAGTAGTTGTCAGGGAGAAAACTATAGGGAACACAAAAGCAAACACAGTGAAAGGATAATCCAAAAATATGGAAATCTAATCAAGGCATGCTTTTGCATAACACCTGTGGTTCTCAGGATAAAATCTCAGCTTCTTAATGTGGCAGCCAAGGCCCTGATAACCCAGACTCTCTTGCATCCTTTCAGCCTCCAGACTCTGCCTTCCAGCCACAGCGAGCTCTTTTTAGCTCCTCTACACTAATATCTCTAAGCATAGGGATGCACTTCTATGTGCACTTCTCTCTCTCCAAAACAATTCCATTCCATTCCTCTTCCTATGTCCATTTGTATACCATCTGCACTCTTAAGTTCTCTCAATTTGTATGTCACTTCCTCAGGGACACCTTCTCCGAAATCCACAAACATGGGGTAGATGCTGCTCCTCTGACCTCCCTTGGCCCTGCCCCTCCCCCATCACAGCACCTGCATCACCATGGGCTCTCAGCCACCTGCCGACATAAATCTACCATCTTCAGGAAAGCAAGAGCCTCGCTATCCCTCTGCCCATACAGGGCTGACTGTTCCACAATGTATGTGCCCCAATGATCCGACTACCCTTGAAGTTTCTACTCCTTTCTCAGGAAGCTATAAAGACAACAGAGGAAAGTTAAGGACGACTTTTGGGGTGAAGCAAAACACTAGACTCTGCTCCCAAACGGTGGGTGAATTTGAAGAAGAGTAGGGAGAGGGAAGGGCGTCCCCAATTTGGGAAATAGCACCCGATACTAGGAAGCACGACATTTTCATGGAATTAGGAAGAACGTGGACAGGTAGAAGAGGGAGCCACACATTGGTGAGGAAGGATAGTGACACCTGACATTTATTGAGCTCTTGCAATTCAGTCACTGTTCTTAAAACGGTATGTGTGTTAGCATCCCACAGCAAGTCTACAGGAAGTGAATTTTCCAAGATCACATAGCTATTAAGAAGCAGAGCTAGGATTCAAACTAAGTTCGTCCTTGTGCCTGTGCTCTTTCCAAAGAGATCTCGTGCAGTAAGCATGTTGGGTCTGCCATGTGGAGAGGGTAGAGCAGGGCACCTAACCCCAAAAACCTGTGCTCTGGTTCTTCTCAATGACTCTTCCTCTCAAATGAGAGACAGAGGGTTGTCAGAGGGAAATTAAAGATTGCCTCCCACCATACAAACCAAACCCGCACAGACTGCATATGCTGAAAATCCATAATCCACGCCAAACAGCAATGCTAGAGAACCCTCCTCCACCCCTACACCAGATTTGTAATATGATTTCCTTACAACCTTTTCCCTAGATTCCTGAAGGAAAAGAAAATGATAAAGCAAAGTGAAAATGAGTTATATCTGTTTCACAATAAATTAGCAGCATTCCTCTGTAGCTGTACATTGGACACGTGTCTGAAACAGAAATATACAGCTCCCAGCCTAAGTTTCCTACTTCTCAGTCCTGCGTGACCTCTCCCCTCACCACTTAATATGGCCTATGCAGAATGTTCCCGGAAAGAACAGCCCAAGGGGAGAATAGGGTTTCCTATTTAACGTGGGGAGCATCCATGAGCTGTGGTAAGATGACACGCAGAGTGATGACAAATTCAGAGGGCCATCAAAAGACAGCACCTCCTCCATGCTGTTGCTTCTTTCCATAACAATAGAGAAAGCCATTAAGTTTGCTGGTTAAGACCAAGAGTTTCGGATTCACCTAAACCAGGATCTGAGATGTCCACTTTGGAGAGAGAGAGAAAAAAATAAAACCAACACTTAACTCTTGAAAAACACAAAGAAAGCTGAAAGGAGGGGCAAACAATTTGAGATCCTGGGAAAGATCCAATTCACACTGGGTCCTCCTTGGCTATGGGGTAGCCAGACTCCAAGATGACCCCAGAGTTCCCCACTTTCTGGTATTCGTGCCTTGGTGTGGTTCCTTCCAACCATGAATACTGCTGATCTGGGTGATCTATAGACTATTAGAGAAGTGACAACATATACCTTCTAAGGTGAGGTCATAAAAAATATGGCAGCCTCTGCCTTGCCCTCTGTGAGATCCCTCCTGCTGTGAGGAAAGCCAACTACCGCTCCATGAGGACACTCATGCAGCACCATGGGGAGGTTCCCCACAGGGCAGGGAACCAAAGCCTGTGGTCCCAGCCAGCACCAGCTTGCTAGCCATGTGGGCAAACCAACTTAGAAGCAGATCCTCCAGCCTCAGTCACACCTTCAGATGACTGTAGCCATGGCTGAGGTCTTAAATGCAAACTCAGGAGTGATTCTAAGCTGCTCCCAAATTCCTGATTTACAAAACCATGTGAGATCATAAATATCTGTTGCTGTTTTCCTCTGCTAAGTTTTGGGGTGATTTTCTACAAGGCCAGATAGCTGATAGAGATGGTAACTTAGGCTGAGTTTCTTCTAAGCAGATCCTGAGATTGGGATTGGAGTAAGTATTGTTTCTTGAGGGAGTTCTCTCCAGGAAAAAAATCCTCTAAGAGAGGGAGCAAAGTAAGAAATGAAGGGGGAAGGGCTGAACAGGGATGTGGTCTCAGGTAAGTTCTAGCTGTGGCCTGGTCCACAAGAAGCTCTGCAGTGTAAACTGCCCGGCTGAGTCATCTACTTAATGGGGTTTGGTTCTTCTCCATCAGTCAGTCAATGGCTGTGGGCTGCTCCCCTTTGGTCGAACCTTCCTGGGTGAAGCTGCACTTACAAGGGGGAGGAAATTCTTAGCAGAGAGGGACAGTGGCAGCCCTGAGCAGGCAACCATCGCTGAGCTACGGAAAGGGTCCACTTGTTTGATAAAGGGACTCTGAACAGAGCTCCACAGAGCTACCACCAACGGAAGACCTTGAGTGACATCTCCACCCCATGGGGCTTGTCCTCCTCCATCCCAACAGGCTGCAGGACAGGCTCACCTCCCGGGCAGCTGCCCCTCCTCAGGGCTTGTTCTGTCCTAGCAGGTCCTTCTGCCCTCTCGGAAGTGAAGATGGGTTAGAATTCCTGTAGGTTTAGGAGGGGCGAGTGTACATGTATGTCCCAGGAAAAAAACAAAAGAGTAAGAAAAAAATGGTGCTGTTAATCTGCACAAGGGATTTATGCAGCTTAACACTTTGAAAGTCCAAGGCAATCTTGATGTCCTACAAGTTGAGAAACATCTACCCTCTGGAGGTTTCCTGAATGAACTTAGACATGCACACACTTTTCAATCCCAATCTTGTTAATCAAGTTTTACTATTTGTATTTACTAGCCCCTCAAAATTCCCTTACTGTATATACACTTTACATTGTAACATGGGGGAGATAAAATAGTTTGTTAAGACAAAGAAGGAAAATGGACAAACTTATAGTGCTGGCTGATCCATTCCACACAGTGAGTCTATCAGGAGTTGCAGAGAATTCAGGTTCCAGAGGTTGGTCACTGGGCACAGGAGTCCACCTCCTGAGCATTATTTCGATTAGAGTCTTCACCCCTTGAGCCTTGGAGGCATGTGCCAGATGGAGCCCTAACTCACCTCAGTGTAAAATGTCTATAAAGTAAGTCCAACTAAGCTCAAAATGTCCACATCTAATTTCTACTGTGGTCACATTACAAAAGGCCTCTTTTTTGATTTTTACTTTTGTCTTTGCTCAGCCCCTGAGGCAGGGAGGGGATACGCCCAGTAGCCCAGGAAGAGGACAAAGGAAAAAAGTGAGGACTGGGACATCCCGCCACACTTTATTTATGGGTCACTGGCTCACACTTATGGGTTACAACTGTACACGTCCTGGTGTCTCTAATTCGTCTATCAGCTTCTTTGAGCATAATGAGGTTGGTGTTTTCTTTCTTCTCTTTTTGCCCCCCGAACTTCCATAGCAGGTGTATCAAGGTTGACCATTGATTTGTACGGACTGATGTCTGTATTCTCTGATACAGTTGTCTACTGCGGCAGGTTCCCAGTAACGACCGGTTAAATGCTTTATAATCTGCCCAATCTGATATTTTCCCCAACTGTGTCATGATGTATACAATTTTCTCAACATTCTCCATTCACGACATCAGGCACAGAGCATAGGTTTAAAACCTTTCGTTGAGTGAATGGATGGACAATATGTTAATAGCTTCCTTTTCCAAGTGGCATTGTAGTTCTCAAGGAAGGAAGTGGCATTTTAAGAAGGCAACACAGCTCACCCAATCTGGCCTCCACACCCAGGCATAGTCCTGCCTCAAGTCTTGTGTATTTGGGGTCTCATTGCTCACCTACACCAAGGTTTCACGACACCTTCTCAATGAGCCCACCCTGTCTAAAATGCAACGACACTTCCACCACCCCCCACTCTAGTCTTACTCCTTAGCACATAAGAAAATCAAATGCATAAAATACTTTATTTTGTGTATTACCTATCACTCCCCACCAAATTCCACAAACATGAGATTTTTCTCATTTTCATTTGCTGTTGCATCCCTAGCACCTAAAATAGGTCAGCACATAGTATACACTCACTAAACATTTCTTGACTGAGTAAATGAGTGAATGATTTCAATTCGCATTCACATACAGGTTTGGCTACTTATTGGCAACCTGAGCCCCACATCTGAGGAACTTTCTCCCATGTGATTTGGCATGCCATTCGATCTCTCCAAGTCTCCATTAACTCAAATGTCAGCCTTTCTCTTTATTTTCTGTACTCGCCACTTTTCAGAAGCGACCTCTCATCTCTGGAGAAAGGCAGAACATCTCTGTTCAAAAGATGCCTTTTAATCAGAGAGGCTAAAAGATAGCATTGCTTCATCTTTCTGTGGGAACCAAGTTGAATTTGAAATGCCCCTGGTCGTCTGGGCTGTCCCCAAGCGTGTCTGCTGCAGCGCTAATGAATTATTTCCATCTTTATCATAAACTGAGGTCACCAGGGAGTGTATTGTTCTTGGACAAGAACACAGGCATCCTCGGGAAACTCGCACTTGGGGTAACCTCGCCAGTAGGTCAGACTGTCTGTGTCTCTCTGGGGCAGAAAAGACGAGAGCTTGAATTACAGTGTTTGGATGTTCTTTCCTCTGGGAGCTTGGATTCAGACTCCCTCCAGCCTCAAAAAGGGAAAGGGAGCAACTCAAGGTGTCAGTGAAAGAACTCAGGTGCATAAAATGTTATAGGATTCAATATCTGCTAGGATTTAAAGTGTGCACATATGTATATATGTGCATGTGTTGGGAGAGGAAATAGCAAAAAAAAAAAAAAAAAAAAAACCATGGGGAAAAAGACTGAACCACTCCTTGAATAAGACTTGAAGCTCTAATTGAGAATGTTTTTTGACCTTGCCTATAGAAGAAGAGAATGGAACTTATCATTACCTGCCACCTGCTGTGCGTGACACAATGCAACATCCAGTCCCCCTGAAAACACTGCAGTCGAATCCTAATTTTACAGAATTTTTAAAATGCAGTGAAATAAAAATAGTTACTATTTGTTGAAGGCCCACAAAAGGGCCCTTTTGTGTTAGAAACCATGCTTTTCACTTTATACCTTTCTCATCTTGCCAACAACGCTGTGGTATAGGAAATATTTGTGTTCCTTCATTAAAGAGGAAATCATCAAGGCCCAGAGGGCTCAGTGATATCTACAGAAATGGCAAGATCAGACTCAAGTTGAAGTCTGGGTAAGTCATCACTACTCTGATGACTGTAGTGTTTGCTTCTATTAGCCTGGGGGGGGGGGTACAGGGAGGGTAACAGGAAAGGTTAGATGTTCTTATCTACTTGGTTATGTCTTTTTTCCCTTGCATCCATTCTCCACCATTCCCTGCTTGCTGCTGTATTCCAGGAAACTGCATTTCCCATGTTCCATTGGCTCCTGGGTGGGTTTGACAATGGAAGGCACTGGCAGACGATTAAAGCAGTGAAGGAAGAAGGGAAGGTATTGTCCTTCCTCCCTTTCTCCTTTCTCTGCTTCCTGGAGAAGCTCCACCACAGATCTGGCTGCTGCCCCTGGCTCCTGACCTCCGATACCACCACCTGTTCCTCTGATTCGTCCACCCTTTGGAGCAGCAGAGCTGTGACTAATCTCTAGGTTACCTTATCTCCTGTGTAACTGCTCACCTCTCCCATCATCCGTGCAACCAACTCCCTGCGTTATACACCTCTGTTTAAAGGACCTAGACTGGTTTCTCTTCTCCTGGCTGCACTCCTGCTGATACAATGTATATTCCTTCAGAAAACAGACAATTATTCGGAGCATTTTACCATCAATATTAAAACTACAGTTGGAATCAAAGTACAAAGGAGAGAGGTGGTATTCACTGGCATGATTTAAATCACATGAATTTCGTATTACGCTGAGAACCGGGGTGCAGTAATCACAGGTTTTGTCATCAGAGCTAACGCCCATCACCAGCATTTACTAGCTATGTGACTTAAAGCAAATTATTTTAGCCTCTCTGAATCTCATTTGCTTCCAATATAAAAAGAAATCTGTGTTGCTATACTGTTTCACAAATCATAAATTGCACATGTAAAATAGAAACAATTCCTAACGTGTGGAAGACAACAAATGAATGCTACTCATTTTTGTTGTATTCTGATTAGCCTCAGGAATCTGACCGATTTCAAAAGAAGCTAAAGCAAGCATTTTTCAGTAATGGCAAGAGAAATGCATTGCTTTAATTTCAAGAGAAACTGGGTAGAAAGTGTCATTACATTATTTTACTGTCACATAAAATAATGACCTACGAACTAAATAGCATTACTTTTACCTGAAAGAATGCTAATACTTGAAAGATTGGAAGAGGAGGGGACAAGAATGAGACAAATATGGCAAAAATGTTTTTGTTTAAGGATTTTTTTTTATATATATCACTCATCCAGGAAGTATTTACTCAGCTTCTCCTCAATCTGGAGCTAGGGGACAGACACAGGATTTCAATAGCCTCATGCTGGGAACGGAGACCTGGGATAGCAATCAGGAAACCAGGGCATTGGTCCCAGCTCACCTCTCCTGAGCCTCAGTTTCCCCATCTGCTAACTAATTACTAGGTCAGTTCTGGGTACTTCGGGATCACTCATGCAGCTTTTAAAGGACACACTTCCCCAAGCCCTAGTGTCAGAACCTGATTCAGTACATTTCTGCAAGAGGCTCCAGGATGACATATCCCCCAAAAGCTGCAGATTCTGACCTGCCCTCCTGTGTCATCTCCTGGCCTTGACATCAAAGGTGCCCCTGGCTTCAAGACTCTCTCAAACCATGACTGTGCATCCCCTGCAGGGGAACACCTGGTAGAGACTGCAGGAGATGGGGAAGGCTCCAGGAGAGGAAATGACTTCAACTTTGAAGGGTAATTGAGGCTAGGATAGAAACAGGAGAGAAGTCTTTCCTGGTAAGAGGAAGGGAGGTAGGAAATGTAAATTTGTTAGCAAAACAGAAAAGGGGAAGGGGGAGGGTCGCAGAAAGACAAACCACAAAGGAACTTACAATGAAACGGGCTGGGAAGTTTGACTAAACATGGGTTTAAATAAAACCAAGCTCCACAACTCTATGACCTTGATTGAGCAAGAATTTATTTTTTCCAAGCTTTAGTTTCCTCATCTGTAACAAGGGGACAGTCATGGTACCCCATCCTAGACTTGTCTTGAGAGTCACCTAGAACAATATACTGTGCACTTATTAATGTTTCCATTAAGAGCTTATACCATGACTACCGTCGTCATGATGATTTCTGTTGTTTTCTACATACCCTCTGACATGATGTGTCTATGCTTCATGCCACCACGCTGAACTGCCATCATCTACCAGGAATAAAATGGAATCTGGGGACTTGAAAAGAAGCTGAAATAAATTGAGATAGAAATGGAGGGAATGGGAACGAGTGATGCAGAAATTAGCAAGACACAGAGCAGGGCTTCTCGACCCAGCACTACTGATGTCAGGAGCCAGATCATTCTTTGTTGGGAGCTGTCCTGCGCATGGTGGGAAGTTTGCAACATCCCTGGCCACTACCCACCAGGTACCAATAGCACTCCCCAGTCATGGGAATTAAAGATGAATCCAGACATTGCAAAATTTCCCCCACGGGGCCCAAATTGCCCCAGTTATAGACTACTGATTTAGAGTAATGAAAATGGAAAAAAAGGTACCAAAAGAGAACAGAGGCTTACAACGAAAAGACAATTTTAATAAGTGGGAGAAAGAAAGAGGGTTTCTTTTTTGTTTTTTCGTCAATTTCAAAATCTCAGCCCAGCCTTCCTGAATTCCCTAGGTGCTCGACAGATGCAAAGGAGAAGATGAGCCTGCACAGTTTCTTTACAATAACTCATTTTTCCCCAGACGGAAAGAATGTGTAAGTCCAGATCACTAACCGAGAGTGGAGGTCTTGGCTGGTCACCAGAGGGCATTTTCCCCCTTCAGTCGCCACGGTTGCCTGGGAGACTCCGGAGTTTCCCACCCAGCCCACGCCTGACCTCTCATCTCCCCGGGATGCTCAGATGGCCCAGGGAAATCCTGGAGAGGACCTGCCAAGGACCGTGGCCAACGTGACAGTCCTGCCTCCTTATCTGTGAGCGGGTCGACTTCCCCCAATTCTTTCCAAGAGGAAAACGTACCAGGCAGCCGGGCTCATCAGAGCTCCCTGACAAAGGCCAATGGGTCAAGAGAAGAAGCAAAAACGGTCAGCCCCGGCCACCAGCCTCCCAGCTCAGCTGCGGTGCCCTCGAGACAGGCCGGGGGGAGCGGCAGGGAAAGGCATCTCCCCTTCCTTCCTCCCTGGTCACCCCCTTCTCACTCTGAAGGGCGCTCGCAGTTTTCCCAATTCCACTGTGCTCTCGCCTTCAAAGTCAGACGGGCAATATCGAGTGGGCTTCCTTAAGCTGAACACTAATTCAAACACTCCTCATGAGCACTTTAAACAGCTGGTACAGTGAAGCACTGCATTTAACTTCTAAAATGTCCTTTGTCACCCCTACTTGATCCTTGACTTCTCTGCTCTTAATCTGAGCCTTTCGTCCATGTCGTTTCCTGGGTGTAAGATATTGCCTATTTACATTTTAAATGCTGAAGAGAGGTAACAGGGTACATGCTTACTTTTTTCTTTCTTTTTAATCCCCAACGACACATTGCTCTGTGTCAGACGCCGAGCAGGTGAGCAGGTGCTTGGCAAGGGCTTAGCATCGACTGATAAATCGGTCAAAGGTTTCTGACGGCTGACACTCTGCTTCTCAGCTTCGACGTGGAAGGTCCCTCACTCACCAGCCCAGTTGCTCATTTCACCACCCCACCACCCATTTCCACGATGCTGTTCACAAATTTCTCTTTTTCTGCTTTCCAGGCATAGGGTGGGATCACCCTCCTCCAAACTCTTCGAAGTGCGGAATGGCTATGTGACTTGTTCTGGCCGAGGACGTGAGGCTGGAAGTGAGAATGTGCTCTGTAGACAGGAGTGTTCAGAGTCAGCGCACAGCTCTGCCTCCTGCCGTGGATGTCGCAGACTCCCACGTTGATACGGAGCCCTCCTTAAAGCTGGGTCTCCTAGTGACTGCAACGAACAGAGACCACCCCAGCCAACCAACAAGACATTGAAAATCAAGGAAAAATAAAGTCAAACTTTCATTACACAAAGCCACTGAGTTGTGTGGCTTTTGTTCCTATACCCTACCATACCCTATCTTGACCAATATGTCTTTGAGACAAAATCTTTAAGCCAAAATTTAAACTCCATTTCAACAGTGAGAATTTTTTAAAGTACTTTCTTATCTATTATTTTCCAGTTTATTGCCTGATTCCTCCTTTATCCCTAAGGCTCATGGGCTGCCTTTCTCTTCCTTCCTAGGCACCCTGCTCATAAAGATATACTGAGATTACCCCTTCACTTTATGATCTTGCTCACTGGTGGGTTACACCCAGCGGTATTTCCAAAGGACGATGCGTTTCCTGAGTGCAGGGACCACACCTTCTCATCACATCCAGTCACAATGGGTAGTGGTCAACTACTGCTCACTCAAGAGACTGTTCTCGCCATTCTACATACACTGAGGGAGGCTCCAAGGGGACAGGACACGGGCCAAGGTCACACATCTGGGAAGAAGAGGTCAGGATCAGAGCCCAGGTCCCCCTGCAGTGTAACTCCTCCATGGCCAGATCAGAGGGAAGTAGCCCGTGGTACCATCCAGGACATAACCGGTCCCTGCCTTGTCCACCCTGACACAGAGACACCGGAGCTTAAGTACGAGAATGTGGGGACGGCATGGATTCCTTAGGACTGACTGCTCAGATTCCCATCCTTGTTTTCGAAGACCATAGAAAGGGCAGGTCTGAAAGCTATTTCGGATGCAATTAGCATCTGGGCTAACTGCTGCTCAGCATCCTTGCTACACATTTGCTAATGCTTCCTCTTTGCTCAATTGCAGAGGGAGCCCCACAAGTCTGCTTCACTAGACGGGTGATCACACACCATGACGTAAGCCCCATACCCCTGGAGACATAAACAACTCAAATTGGCGAGTGTTCTGGGAAGTAAATATAGACTGGAAGGTACAAGGATTTACAGGGAGGGTCTAGGCCAGAAAAGAGAGTCCAGGTCCATGTTTGGTTTAAAATATAAATATAGAGCTTGAGTGGGGGAGAAACCAAAATGATCCCTCTCCTCTTATATTGTCATTAACACAGTTAACGGTGCTCCCGAAAGCACTCAGAGACTCGGCTGTCTCCAGATGGTGTGGCTTCCCTTATCGGCCCATCAACTGGGCTAATGTGACCCCGTAGAAATATATTTTTCTCTGCCGCATCTGTGCAAATAAACACTAGCAATTTCTAAGACAGAGCTGCTTGCTTGCCTGTAAAGCGATCTAAGTGATGTCAACTTAGCAATTCACGAATGGTGGCTCGCCTCCAGTTGGACTCAAAACATCCATTTGCTGATTCCTCTGATTTTTTCCCTCTTCTTCTTGCTCTTGACCCTGACAGATTATCACCTTGAAAGTGACTAAATGGTTCCAAGCCAGAGGTACCTTTGCTTCTGGGCCTCAAACTCTCCACTTCTTGGAAAGGGAATGGTGGTCGTGACTCCAGATGGCTGGGGTGATTGATAACAGAGCTGTCCTAACAGTGCTCAGCACCTGGCCAGCTGGAAACGGGGAGGCTGAAGGGTTTGGCCGGTGTGGAGCCAAGACTAGCCCTGGGGAATGCTAATGTTTGTGCATGATGTGAGGAAGCTTGAGCACTTGGCATCCATCTGTGGATGGGATGACCCAGCAGAGCATCTGAATCCTGTTCTGCCATGCGGTAGCTCCACGCCCTTGCACTTGAAAAGCCTACTTAAATTTTCCCAGCATGTTTCATAGTTCAGCTGGAAAAGGAGGATAATAGACTTAGGTGTCATTGTGAGAATTAAGTAAAATAATCTATGTAAGGGCTGAACACGGCCTCTGTGTGAACTATTATGTTAATAATAAGGAAAATAATGGTAAGCATAGATATTCCAATGGGGAATGATTATCTATTCCTGCTGGAAGGATACTCAGCCTGAAATAAGACATCAAGAACTAGATGAGTAGTGCAGGACACACAATTCTCTGGAATCCAGAGGAACAGGATCCTAGAAGACCTTCTAGATGGACCAGAGGCACTGTCTTGGGATGTGTGAGCAGCAGTGAGGCTAAGAGCATCGTGGGCAACAGAGCTGCCCAAGAAGATGATGCTAGGGAGGAAAGGTCCCTCAACTGGAGCAGGCAAGAGTCAAAAGAGAACACCTTTGCTGGAAGGGACAGTTAGCTGATGCCACTGAGAAGGACTAGCACCCAAAGTAGACTCTAAACAAGCAGTCAGAGCGGTGGCTTCTGCCAGTGGAGGACTATAGCATCCAAGATCAGGGAAGGGAAGTTATTCTCTTGCTAAAACCCTCCAGTGGCTTCCCACTGCCATAAGAGGGAAACAAAACTCCTTTCGGTCCCAATAGGGCTGCTCCTTCCTCATTTTGTAGCATCAACTCACCCCATGCTCTAAGTCTCTCTTCTGCCACCAAATACCCCAAACTCCTTTCAAACTCTGAGCCTTTGCAATGTTACTCTGCCTTGACACTCATGCACCTCCTCTGTGTCCAGGTCACTCCTCCGCGCATTCAGTTTCAGCATCATGTCTTCAGAGAAGCCTCTCAAGGGTGTTGATGACAAGCACCCTCCCTGTTATGGCCCCGGCTCTCAACTGTCCCACAGGTCTAGGAGTGAGTGGTCTTCCACCTCGACCGGTCCCTGAGTGCTTCAAGCCCCTCGTTAATTCCCTTAGCCTCTGTGAATACTTCTCTCCTTTAAAGATTCTTCAAAGTCTGCAGTGTTGCTAGAATCCTGGCTATTTCTTTCCCGAGTCAGGAAAAAAAAAGAATTGTCAGAGACCTCAAGTTTACATACCACGCTTGACTCTCTAATCATCCCGTGAAGTTTATGGCCACCTCCTCTGCTACTACAGCATCCGCGTATAAACTGTGGGCAATCAGCATGTTTTAAGACAGTGAATGGGAGCCGCTGAGTGGCCGGTCCAAGACAGGCTCAGAAACAAACCTCAGGATGTTCCAGCACATGCTTCATCGCAGACTGTCCACACGTGTGCAGAGCTGTCATCGTGCGACGGGAGGTTCCACGCAGCTTTAAGCAATTTAAGCCAAGCACAAGCCTTCGGCTGGGGGAAATACCGAAATGAGAAAAGAGAGCATCTTCCGGATCCCTGATTATTCGGAGGGCTTGGGCACCTGTGTGCTATCCCAGGGCACAGGAGCACTTCCCACGGGGGTGGCCTTTAGAATGCAGACCTAATTGGGAAATTGGAAGAGCTGCCTCGGCTCGGTGTGTAAACACAGAGGTCTGCTCTTCTGGGATGCTTTGGGGACCCAATATGACTGGCAGGAAGTTTTCCTTCTGGAAATCCCTAAAAAATTATGGACAGCCCACTCCCTTCATAGTCTTGCCTATCACCTTCTGAACAGTAGAGGTGTGTGGTTTTCAGCACTATGATGCTGTTTTAGCGCCCCCAGAAATGTGTGGCCAAAACTGAAAGCACCCAAAGGTGTTTATGAGAGGTAGAGATTAAAGCTTCAAAGCCTACAGGTCGCCAATAACTTGGAAAGTTGACATCCAGCTACGGTATCTCAGATCAAACTCCCGGGCCCACGCGCCACCCCACAATGGGGGCTGGACTTGGCTCTAAGGGGGCCAGAGGTTCTCGTCTGCTTCATACCTGTGAACCTTAGTGGGAGTTTATCGTTCCTGGCAGCCTGCTGCCCCTTCTCCCTGCCTTCTGGGCTTGATGCTCTAGCACTATGGCAGGCACGGTCTGATGGCAAACCCAGATAACTCCAATCACAGCAGGCAGATAGGGAGTGTGCCAACTGTGTGGCAACTTCAGCAAATGGAACAGCCTCCGCCAGGATTTTGAATCTTTAGCAAATCAGCACAGGTCAGAAAAGAAAAGGGTTAGAATTCCTCATTTTCAGGTGTGAGCTACCAACCTGCTAAGTTACTCACTAAGCGGTACTGTAAAATCTCAGTACCAAGAGCCTACTGGGTGCAGTGGGCAGTGTGGATACCCTACCCAGACTCCCTGGGATATCTTTGTGCTCTGTGTGTGTGCACCCCTAGCTTCTGTGTGTTTCTACTTGCAACAGCTAGAAACAGGAGCATGGGAATTCTTGCAGAGTTTGATCTTGGGCAAATGAAGCTGGCTTTGCTCACAGGCATGGGAAGACACAAGTTCCTTAGAATTTATGTCCCCATCTCCCCTCTCCCTCCCTCCTGGCTCTTAACCAATGACTGAAAGGTACAGAGTAGGAAATCCCCATCTCCCTTGCCCCAGGATTCTATGGCCTGGCTTGCCCCCAATGTTTTGCTGATGGGATTGGCCTGAAGCTCTGCTCTGCAGGACTTTGTCCAAACTTGTCATCTCCTTGGAACCTTCCCCTGGCCTGCCCTGCCTCTCCCCAGTGCTCTCTGCTCTTCTCCTGGAGCCTGTTCTTGCATGACAATCCTCATCCCAGGGTCAGCTGCTGGGGTCATCCCAGTTTCATCAACTCCAATATTGCACCCACTCCTACAGCAGCATTGTCAAATGTGAAGGCAAGAAAAGGTAGATAGGTTGGCTAATTTTATGTGTGGACTTGACTGGGCTAAGGAGTGCCCAGATAGCTGGTAGGGTGTTATTTCTGGGTGTCTGCGAGGATATTTCTGGAAGATTAGCCTGTGACTCTGTAGACTGAGTAAAAAAGAGCTGCCTTCACCGGTGGGGGTGGGTTTTGTCCCAGGGAACTGAAAAGAACAAAAAGGCAGAGGAAAGGTAAATTTTCTCTCTCTGCATCAGCTGGGACATCTGTCTTCTCCTGCCCTTGCACACCGGCACTCCTGATTCTCTGGCCCTACAAACTTGCAGTGGGACTTATATCATTAGCTCCCCTTGTTCTCAGGCCTTCTGGGCTGGGCCTGGAACCACAGCACCAGCTTTCTGCAGCCACCAGCTTGCAGATGGCATAACCTAGGACTTCCCAGCCTCTGTAATTGTGTGAACTCATCCCTTATGATAAATCTTTCTATATACCTGTAGATATCCCATTGGTCCTATTTCTCTGGAGGACCCTAAGACAGTAGACTTATCTGCATAAAAGAAATTCTAAGAATTGCCATTATAACATAAAGGCCCAAAACAGACTGTGTAGTATATTAAACACATTCAAGACCCTGCCATCACGGAGCTCACAGTCCAATGGGGATGATATCTAACACATTATGTGGTTGAGTTATATACTACACATGTGTATGTATATAAATATGTGTATCTATGTATATATACACATGTATGAATATATAGTACATGGACTGAGATAAAAGTAGCCAGAAAGAACTGAATGCCTAATATTCAAGTTGCAGCCAGTCTATTGATGAGGCATAAAAGAGGTGTCTTATGGCTTCTTCTCGCAAAGAAAAGTTTGTGGGAAAACAAGTTGCCTCACAGGCATCACTCTCAAAGGATCAGGGTGTGCCTCAAAAACTCATAGTCTGCCTTCATAACCACCCCCTAGGGACAGGACATCAGTGAAAATCCCTAAAAAGCTTTTGTAGCTCTGTCTGTCTTCGGGCCACGTCTTGGAAATAACATACCCTACGTAAGCTTCCTGCAGAAAGACACAGTGAAAGTGGGCAGACTGCAGGTGCAGATAAATGTGGCTTTGTACCTGCCTCTGCTAGTCACCAGCTCTGTGGCATTGCAGTTCCAATACTAAAATGTCTTATCAGGTTTCCCTTTCTATATACTATGGGACAGACTCTACTCCCCTTGCAAGTTTGTAGTGAGGATTATACACGTAAAATTCTTAATTCAGTCCCTGAGCATAGTAGGACTCCAGAAAATTCGTTTTCTCTCTGTCCTAAGTCTTATTCTCTTTTTTAAGGACTCAGACTTTAGTATTATAGAGGCTGATTGAATCAGGAGGCTGAGAAATGGTCTCATTCAAGGGACTTTTCAAGACAGATATTTGGTAAGCTCCTTGAAGGCAGACGCTAGCTAAATCTTTTAAGTATTCAGTACAGTGCCAAGCATATAGTTGTCCAATGAACATTTAAGTAATAATGGTTGCTTACGAACTGGATTTTTGTCCGTTTCCTTGGAGAGGTCGCCACCTTGTGGACAATATTCAAAACAGCACACCTCTAGAACCTGTGCTATTCCTGGGGTCCTTTAAATGGTGACAATTTTATCTGCCACCATCTACAGCTCCTGAGAGTGTGCACAAGTAACGATGTGTTTTCAGAAAAAAAGAACGGACATTTTAGAAGGAAAAAAAGCAAACGTCTTTGGATACCGAAAATATCCTTGCATTTGCTAGATCCTAAACTTCAGTTTAAAGGCTCCATCTTGTCTGTTAACTGGCCCTTAGATGTATGAGTGAAAATTAGCACCACGTCACATTAACTGTCTACTAAAAAGTGATCCTAAGCTAAGTCAAATGACAAAGAAAAGACAAAGGCCTTATTGAATTGTTCTCAGTCAACTAGTAGCTGGCTTAGTCAGCAGAAAACCCTATAGAAATATCTGGTCTCTGCTGCTCTGAAATGTCCAGTGTTTCCTGAGCTTCTGAGACATAAAATCACCTCTCTGGAAGACACACTTGCAACATACAACTGATTCACCAAGTGGTCAGTATGTTGACAAAATGGAGCAGAAAAGAAATTCTGCACAGGAGGAAATTTAATGCATCTATGATAAAATGGATAGAACACTGTTTTAAGGATTGGGTACCCCCAGGTAAGAATCCCAATTGTGTCATCTTGGACAAGTTCCCAGGCTTCCTAAATCTTAATTTCCTCACACCTGTCCAATGGGTCGATCATCTTTCTTGCATATAACCACCACGCAGCCACTCCTAGTTAAGCTTCCTAAGTCTACCCCACTATAGCAAGATGGAAGAGCCTGAAGTAGACCCAGCACTCAAAGAAACACCACCCTGTGCATTTGTGCAAGTGTCTGGGCCCCATTTATGGTTGCAAGTCATGTTTCCCCGAGTTGCGCAGATAATCGCGCCATCTCACCCATTAGCTGTTTTCACAATGAATCCATGGAAGTTGAGGTCACGGCGGCACTTATTAAATAATGCCCTCAATTTCCTGAGTTTTCAAGTACAGCCGGTGATGAAGTAAGGAAAGTGCTACCCACTTCCATCAATTCATTTCTGCCTCTGCTTCCTGAAAGATCCCGATTAGTGATTGTGATCGGTTTCCCAAACCCTTCCAGCTGATTGGACCAGGAAAAAAAAGGGGAGTTCGTGTGACAGGGGCCAACCTTTGCCCTCACCATCCATAGCAGTTATTTCCTGCATCACAAGGGGGAAGTGAAAAGGATGTTTGCGTTGGTGGCACAGCCCTCACGGACTGGGGGGGGAGGTGAGAAACGTGACGCCCATTATCCCACGGACCTGGCCCGTGTCCCCAGGACAGAACACACACCAACATCCCTCCCTCCCTGGTCATTCCACGTGTCTTCCCTTGTTTCTAGAAATGGCCAAAGATTCCAGCTGACTCATTTCCTGCCTGCCATGTTGGAAAGCTGACATCGGTTTCACAGATAAGAGCCTCTTGTTGGAATCTGATCGGGGTTTTTCTTGGTGTTACCCTTGAACAGAATCCTGGACTTAATACTGATCAGGGGCCTGCATCGGGGGTGAGAATTCGGGAGTGTTCTGGGGAGGGGAGATGGGCGGTGAATATGCTCATCGCAGAGCCAAGAAGCCGGGGGTGAGCCTTAGAAGTGGCAGCTCTGGGCTTATGCTGGTCACTCTTCAACAAATGGCTGGACTTAATAAGCCTCAGTTTCTTAATCTGTAAAACAAGCCTAGTATTTCTCCCAGCAGAGGCCTGGGATGAAAAGTAAAATTGTTCTTTTCCTTTGGAAGTTTATAAAAATGCACACTGAAATCAGTTATGCAAAGTGCTCACACCCCTGTGCCTGACACTTAGTGGGTGCTCAGAAAACGGTATTTTACCCTGGTCATTATCCAGGAGGGAGAATATGGTTGAAACTGTTTTACAAAGGCAGTGACTGAGCGTAACATTCTTAAGATCAAGCATTCCGTAAGTGTTTGGGTTTGATGCGGCCTGACATTCAGTCCTGCTAAAGCTAATGGCTTCTCCAACTGGGCAGAGACCCCTAAGCTGTGGTGGCCATTACAATCCCCTGTGAGGCTGCTTAAAAGAGAACATTCCAGGGCCTCACCCCAGATTCTGATCCAGTAGGTCCAAAGTGGACCTCAGGAGTCTAATATAAGTGGTCTTCAGACACTAACCCATAATTTTTCTCATTGGATACCATATCCAATGAGATATTATTGGATAATATCACATTATTATAAATAGTACTAGTACCCAGAGTACAAATTTTTACTTTAAATTGATAAAGATTATATGTATTTACAGTATACAACATGATTTTTTGAAGTATATATAATAGTTTTTACTTTTAGAACTAAGGTGAAAAGTCATCACAGCTTGTTTAGAGATTAAGAGAAAAAACACATCTCTTTCTTTCTCACACACACACATACACAAGTAAAAGGAACAGATCTAATGCTACTCAATCCAAATGGGGACAAATAGTAAACTTATTAAAACTCCATGGACCAAGTAAATTTATATTTCAAGAGATTTGGTAACTTTGGTGAGTCTAATTTTGAGCATTCAAAACTATTAAATCTCTCAATTTCTGAATTTTGGGGAGATGATTTTGGTAACATTTCGAAGGACTGGGGAAAACCAAATTCACCTGTTCATTCATTCTGTAAACATGTCTTGTTCATCTATTTTGTGTCAAGCACTGGGATAAAGTTTAAATTCAGAAACCAACAAGACTGGAAGCTTCATGAAGCCCTAGAATGTGTTTGTCTTGTTGGGGAAAAAGACAATCAAATAACTCCAGTTCAGGATAAATCCTATAAAAGAAAAAATCAGAGTACTATAAGAGAACTATTAGGGGTTAGGAAATGTGGCATAGACTGCTCTCCCCAGAAGAGCAGACATTTGAGCTGAGAACTGAAGGTCGAAAGGGCTCAGGTGTGTGCAAAGGAACAGTGAGTGCAAAGGCCCTGAGGTTCAGAAGAAACACGGTGGGTTCACAGAAGCAAATGGAGCCCAGTGAGTTGACTATGGAAAGCGAGGAAGAAGGATGTGAGGCCAGGATGGAAGAGGGCCCAAGATCATACAAGGCCCCATGGATCCTGGTCAGGAGTTCAAATTTTATTCTAAGTGCAATGGAACAGCCATTGAATGCTTTCGAATGGGAGAGAAATATGATTAGAGCTGCCTCCTACAAAAATCACTCTGGCCACTATGGACAACAGATTGGAGGGGACCAGAGTAGAGGCAGGGGACAAGTGAGGTGTCTGATGTGCAGAGAGGCTGCCATGGGCACAAGTGATGTCAGGCCCGACCTGGCCACTGCTTCTGTGCTCTTGGTTACATAATGTGGCAAGTGCCCTCAGGGGGCCCCGAAACAAAGCACCTATTGAGTGTGACTGACAGTGAGTCTGAAGGTCGTTTCTCTCTACCCACTGCAAGCCAAGTGACTGCAGGACAGCCCTGTTTCCCTGCAGAGCTTGGGTCTTCTGGGGCACATTTCCCTTGCAAAGGAGGAAAGAGGTCACTTCCAGGGCCACTCCCATCACAGGCTCCTCTGTTGCCACACCCTACCAGGGGCTTTTTGTTAAGTCGTGCAGTAGCAGTTCTCAGTGGACGATGACTGTGCCCTCCAGGGGGTCTCTGGCAGTATCTGCAGACATTTAGGGGTGTCACAAGTGGGAGGTGGGTGCTACAGGCATTTACTGGGTTGAGGCCAGGGCTGCTGCTAGACATCCTACAGTGCAAAGGACAGACTCTGCCACAAAGAATTCCCTGGTGCCAATTGTCAACAGTGACCAAGGTTGAGAAACCCTGGATTAAAAGTTCATTCGACTTTTAATTCTTTTCCTAAAAACCAGTATCTCCCAAAGTAATTCCTTAAGATGCAAGATGAGGAAGCATTCAGATCCTTACAAACAAGTCAGAGGAGAGGAAAATGGCATGTGTTTATTAATGCACTATATACAGGTCACTGCAGTTTATGTGTATTGTTTTTTATTTTTTTTTTTTTTTTACGTACCTTTTAACAGCAGGCCTATACAAGATGAGTACTTTTATTATCATATATTACAGAAAGGGGAAACTGATTCCTCTCTAGATAAAGCAACCTTTCAAAATCACAGAGCTGGGATTCAAATCTGAGATTCCCTGCCCCTGAGGCCTTGCGCCCTTTTGTGAATCCCATAAAAATTCTCAGATCCAGCTGTGGGAGGGAACAGAAGACTCGAGTGTGACTGCAGGAGGAAGCAGGATCCTTCTATATTTCACCTCTTAGTATCTCACCTGGGAAACGTAAATAGTTTAGAGTTCAGGGGCCGGAGAGATAATCATCCTGTCTGGTTTCAGAGGCCACCCAGACGGGTGTTGAGGACAAGGGTGTGGGACTTGAAACCCCGATGCACCACCCATGCCCTAAACTCTCTTCACTCCCTGCAACCCACGGGATTTGAGGCTCTTGTCCCTTCCGGGGTTAGAACCCCCTTTGCATTCAGAAGTGCTGCCCTTTCATTGGGAACAAGGTGAAAGGTCAAGGCATTGGCAACCAGGTTCCTTAAGCAAAGAGACATCATTGCACAATGAGTAAAATGATATGGAGGCAGCACTCAATACACATGCATTTTTTTGATGCCTACTGTATACGAGGCTCTGTGCCAGGAATAGTGAAGATCGGGAAGTTGAGACAGAAGGATTATTTATACCCCTTTCTTTCATTATAAAAAGATTTACCAAGCATCTATATTATGCCCAGCCCAGTGGTAGGCTCTGAGGTACCAGGAGAAATAAAACAGGATCCCTGACCCCACAAGGCCTGTGGTCTCATAAAAGTGCTAATTAAGACACACACAGACAACAGCATTGAGTTGCGTGGAGAACGGGTGGTCAATATCCCCTATGTGTGATGGATTAATGAATCAATGAACGGATGAATTGGTATAAAAAGGGACGAGTACCACTCAGAAAGTACAGTTAAAGTGTTAGGAAAAGCTGTAGAAGTGAGTGAAATATGACTCACAGGAGAGAAATCAAGAAAAATTTACTGGGCAAACTGTCCTCTAGGCTTAACAAAATTCAGACATGTAGGCATGAAAATCTACATTCTGGAAGAGGAAAATTGGCCAAAGTTTTGCAAAAAAAAAAAAAAGCCTTCTCAGACTGAAGTAATTTTTTCAGAGGGCAGGGCAATCTAGGAAGACAGTGGAATTTATCAAGAATTGTTCAGATACCGATCACAGGGGAGACTTTATCTAGAGCTCTTCTATTATTTCACTCAGACTCATAAGAACTACAAGGAAGGCTTTTATTAACCCCATTTAATAGATGACAAACTGCAACTATCCACCTACAGTCCCTGCAGGTAAGCAGTAGAGCCCAGGTAGGATCCCAGGGGCCTTCTGACTCAGTCTTTGGAGCAGGGGTCTGCATACTACAGCATGGGGGCCAAATTTGGCATGCCCCTCTGCTTGTATAAATAAAGTTTTATTGGAACACAGACATGCTCATTCATTTGCATATTGTCGATGGCTGCTTCTGCCTGCTTCAGCAGCAGGGCTGAATTGATACAACAGGGATACATGGTCTGCAAAGCCTAAAGTATTTACTATCTGGCTCTTTACAGAAAGTCTGCAGACCACTCTCTCCTAGAACTCAGTCTCTTGGCTGGGGTGGCCCAGTGAACTCTGCGCTGACAGCATGAGACGAAGCCATCAGCCTAGGAGACACTCCCAGCCCTTGTATGCCGCCAGCTGTTCCTCCTCTGTTGGGGCAGAGCTGGTGGCGAGGCAGAACTCAAGGGTCTTCCCAGGACGTATGAAGCCCTGTACGAAAGCACATCCCTTGAGAGCTCGAATTCCTGCGGCATCTCCACTATTTATACTGAAAACACCACAAGAACTCATTTTTCATGCTATTTCAGCTGAAAACAGCCACGGCAGGACCACAATCTAGAGAGCAAGAGGGAAGGGGAGAGCACGTGTGCGCAGTTTGCGGTCCAGCCTGCCGTGGCCCAGGTTGCCTAGCCCAGGTGCACTGGGTCCAGGCCAGGCGTCTTTCTGGGATCGTGGGCTTGAGGAATGAGGGTAAGTCACGGGGGGAAAGGGTGCCTGGCTGGGAATCTTGCCTCCTCTCATCCAGGAAAGCATGAAAACACAAGCTGGCCTTCACGCATCCACCTTGTTCGACAACCTAACATGGGTCATTAATTGAAATAAAATGAAACCAAATGGAGTCCAGATGTGAGCCTGTATCCACTCGCACACCATTCACAGACAAATTACTAAATGGAAATGCACCAAAACATTCGCAGTAGTTACTGGAGGGGTAGTCATTGTCACTATCTAAACCTCTTTTTTTTTTTTTTTTTTTTTTTTATGTCACTTAGGCAAAGAAAAAGAGGGGGGGAAAAGACAGATAAAAGTATAACCTGGAATTATTTTATGTTTCTTCCTTACAAGAAAGTAAGCTCCACAACAGACTATATCTCTTGTGCCTGGAACATAGTAAGTGTTCGATGAGAGGTTTATTGAATAAACACTTACATTTTTACATATGCCATATGATCCACAAGGAACATACATCACTATTCTAATTTTAAAAACACACTATTTCAAAGTATATCTCCATCAAATCCAAAACAAACTTAAGTCTTAGTAAATAAGCATTTATGAACGACCTACTGTGTGTCCACATTACCGTTTTTCTTTTGCCTCCAGGAGGCCTTGCACAGTACAATATTTGCAGCAAATACTCAACTAATGCCTCACAGATATTCCACTGTTGCTGACCACACAAATTGTACAAACCACCACCGACACTTACCACCTACTTTGAGAGCGATATATAAAAACAATAGAATAACCACTCAACTTTAAGAGATTAACTGTTCCCACGAGCCTATCTCCACAATCCCTGGGAGTCTGGAATGTATTTTCCCAGGAGATAATAAAACTGAATTGCAACCATAGTGGAGAGGAGAAACCAAAGATGTCTTGGATAAGTTATCATGAGCTGTTACAAGGCCAGCAACTTCTGTGAGCAAACAAGTCAGCATGCATGGAAGTTTCCAGCACAAAGCCTGGCACCCGACATGCATCATTCCATGAGTCACCACTGAGACCCAAATCCCAAAGATCAAAGTGAAAGCACAAAATGAACTTGAGAGAGTTGGAAAGGTAACTAGAAAACATCTGAGAACTACAGAAGTGAAATACATGCTTGGTATTAAGCATGTGATGTTGAGGCAGATTTTTGACTCATTTGTATTTTTTTTTTCCTTTTCACCAACATGTTAATGAAACCTTTCTTGGAAAGATCACTTCTCCATGCTGAGTAAGAAAAGACACCAGAGGAGAGCCAAGACTTAAAAATAACGACCATCCTCACTGCACCGCTCCAGCTTGGCTCTCTGGTGAAACCAGACTGGAGCTTGGATGTCATGATAAACCCAGCCACTCTGAACGTGAACCTGCTCGCCCTTACACATCATCGTCACAGATGCTCGTGACAGCGATGTTGTTATCCGCCTCCCATCTGCCAGCTGAGAAGCTGTTCGAATGGCTTTGGGAGAAGCGATGGGCAGCTGGGAAAATGAAAAACACCTTCGAAAAGTGAAATAAACATTCTTAAGAAGATACCACCCTCCGCCAGCCATGTCCCAAACTATAAAAAGAAAGAAAAACATTAGGCTCTACCACATTGAGCAGAACAATCCTTTCATTCCAGCGTGGAAAAATGGCAGCCTGACGTCTCCAAAGCCACACTCTTTAAGAAGGACGGCCCCGCCGTGGATTATCAGATATTATCTATTCATTCTGCAAATGAATATTAATCACCTACTGTGTGGCATGCCTGGGTGCTAGGAAGAAAAAGACTAAATAGTCTCTGTCCTTAATGGCAAGTGTGATTAGCTCCTTAGAAAGGTGTTCAAATTTACTAATGGCTTTCCTTCTATGAGCCAAGCTCATAAGTGCCTTACAAATATCATTTATCCACTCAATAGGTATCTGTCACACTCCAAGCATGTATAAGGCACAGTTGGAGACACTAGCATGATGTGAAACAGACAAAAATCCTGTCTTTACACATCTTTTTTCAAGCTCAATATAATACCATTCAGCAGATATTATTCTCATTTTAGAGAGAGGAAAACTGAGGTTAGACACGACCTATTCAAAGTCACACACTAGAGTAAAGGCCACAGAGAGGTACTGGGCCCAGTGAACCTTTAGGTCTTGGTTCATTCCCTAAAGCAAGGGTCAGTTGCAAATGCAAATGACCACAAGGGCTAGGTGACAAAGAATACATGGGATAAGTGTATCCCATGATAGCAACTTCTGTTGCATCTTGTTTTTACATAGACATACTTTATATATTAAAAGCACGCTTGCATTTCCCACTTCAGCCCCCAAATAATAATAATAGTAGTAATAATAATAATAATGCTTCCTCTCATTCTTCTTGAAAAAATATAACCCTTTCAGGCTAATTTTTTGTTCCCTAACACAGAGCCATTGTTAACGAGAAACACTTCACTATCATTTTAACACCGTTGTAAAAACTAATCAGGGTGAACATGATGATAAACTGTAAACTGACCCTCATCCACCCCCACGTTGAGGAGGTGACCGCCACTGCTTCTCAATCCCAGCACAGAGATGGGCACCATGCAAAAAATAGGCCAGGTGTTCTGACTTTTCCAGAACTTCAAGTGAAGCCGCACATCTAGATTGCTGTATCAGATCTCCCAATCTTTACATATTGGCAATCAACTAAAACTTTCTTAATTTTTAAATTTTTTTTCTGCTTTTATTTGGATTTTATTTCACTTATAAATTAGAGGGTTTGCTTCAGGTATATTCATGCATGTAAGGAACACAATTTTTTTTTTCTTTGTATTGATCCCTCTTCCTAGTTGCTTCCATGCTATTTAACTCCAGTGGCCTGGATGAGATGGTTTAGGTACATATCTGTGGGAACTGAGAAGGGCAAAGGGGAAGGGGAATCAGAATGCACTCTCCCAAAACGCCTCTTTTAAAAATATTTTTAAGTTTAGAAAAATACTCTCTTGACCAAGTTGCTTCAAAACTATGTATCAGGGGTCCTCAAACTTTTTAAACAGGGGGCCGGTTCACGGTCCCTCGGACCATTGGAGGGTTGAACTATAGTTTAAAAAAAACTACGAACAAATTCCTATGTACACTGCACGTATCTTATTTTGAAGTAAAAAGTCAAACGGGCAAAAACACCCGCATGTGACCCACGGGCTGTAGTTTGAGGATGCCTGCTATATATGCTTAATGCGGTTAATGTTTAAACTAAAACTTTTTTAAAACTATGTATGCCAATATTTTGTAAGGTAAACAATACAGATTTTGGTGTTAAATCTGGCATTGGTCTCCAGTTTAGATTCTAAATTATTCTCAGAATTCTTTTCAGCAAATATCAGCCCTACTCGATATTTTAATATATTTATTTAGAACAGCTATCAATGGGCTTTTCCTTTCTGTATTTATAGCTATGCCATGACACCAACTACCTGGAGCAGAACAAAATGTGTCTATAACAAAGGACATTATATTGCAAGTACCCAATGTAAGATGTTGACAATAACTGCAGTAAAAATTTATCAATTTTTGAATAACTGTAGGGAGGAAAGGAGACCTTACCTAGGACTTTAATGGATGGATCCCATTTGGACATATAGAAAAGAGTCAGGGCTGGGCGTGGTGGCTCACGCTTGTAATCCTAGCACTCTGGGAGGCCGAGGTGGGTACATCGCTCAAGGTCAGGAGATTGAAACCAGTCTGAACAAGAGCGAGACCCCGTCTCTACTATAAATAGAAAGAAATTAATTGGCCAACTAATATGTATAGAAAAAATCAGCCAGGCATGGTGGCGCATGCCTGTAGTCCCAGCTACTTGGGAGGCTGAGGCAGCAGGATTGCTTGAGCCCAGGAGTTTGAGGTTGCTGTGAGCTAGGCTGACGCCATGGCACTCACTCTAGCCTGGGCAACAGAGTGAGACTCTGTCTCAAAAAAAAAAGAAAGTAATGTGTCAGAAAAATGGGTCAAGAAGAAATGAAGCGTGAGAAAAAGCTTAGAGGTGAAAATGAGTGATGTTGAATTGCTCATAAATGTTTAAGACAGAGTAAATGTAAGAACATTGATAAAGCAGAAAGGCTGACAAGGAAGTTGTAGCAGGTGAGACAGAAGGTTACACAGGGAAAATAATAGCGTATAAAATGGGAACAGTATCTGGTCTGCTTTGTAATATCAGGTTAGACATCAGACTGAACTCTTAAGGGAGGTATGTATGTCTTTTGATATCACCTACCTCTAACACAGCTCTGAACATGTAGAAGGCTTCCAATAATAATCTAAAGATGGAATGAGGTCACACACATGAAGTATTTTGACCAACATAAAGTGTGCACAACATCAAGGGATTATTAATATTGATGAGGAGACTGTTTTCAAAGGAAATTTATATGGGGCTCCTGGGAGAGGAATAATAAATTGAGGGTCTCTGGCAATCGTTAACACTGTTGTCAAAGTTCAACAGGCATTTCCTTCTCAAAAACAATGAAGGGAAACCTATTCCACTGGTTCCTGATCCAACTGGGGATATTAAGCCAAAGGAGAAAGGGAAATAGAGGTTAACAGTAATATGTGGCCCTTTTTGGATTTCAGAGTCAAGAAACACACCCTTACCCTTCCCCGTCCCCCCTCTCCCAGTCTCCTCTAATAAAAATAAGCAATGGCCCTTAAGAAAGCAAGAACTTTTATAACACATTCACCAAAAGCTATGGTTCATTTCAATTGCATGACAATACGAGCTTTGGAATCAGATGGATGGAGGTTCAAGTCCCAGCTCAGCCACTTACTAGCTCTGCCACCTCAAACAAGTTACTGAGCTTCTCTGAGCCAAGGACAAGGCAGCGAACGCAGCATCTATCTCACACGACGACTCATGGGGACGACAAGAATGATGGATAGCGAAACCTAAACACCCTCATGTAAATACCAAATCAAAGACAAGATGATCTCATTTCAAGGAGACATCAAAGGCCAGGGAGCTGATTCCTGTCGCGTTGAAAATCCCACAAAGACTTCTCCTCCAGGATGTAAACTGGTTCTTGATATTCATATATTTTCTGCCTCCTCCTAAGTGTACCGTGTTGCCTTCACACATGATGTTTCTCTCAGCAGGGTGATCCATATTCACAGATTGCCCACAGCTGTCCCGACCACATGAAAGACTCAGACACTCCCCAGTGACCTACTGGCACAAGGTAGTCATTCATCAAGTGCTAGAAGCTCAGCACGAGACACACAGTGAAAGGTTATCCCTTCGTTTTTATTGCGTTGGTATTAGCTTTCCCTGTCTGCGGCCATTTGATCAGTACAAAGCTTTACCCTGTTTACAAATGTTCGAGAATCCCAGACTTTTCTTCTTATTGACTTTTAGATACTGACATCATTAATCTTTAATTTTCGTTCGGAAACTTTTCCCGGCAATGAAAATGAAATGCCGCCTTCTGCCATGTGCCTCCGAAGTCCTGATGGATTGTACACCACTGAAAAGAGTCTAGGTGTGGTACGGTATGTTGGGGGTAGAATTGCCATCATCCATTCTATGCAAAAATTGGAACAAGTTATTTTTTGTGATATTGTATATGCACTTGATACCAGCCACATGTGTTTAGCATGCTGTGAACATTTCAGAAAGAATGGTGGTTATTATTATTAATTTTACTTGGTTATGGTTATTTCCATAACCGATATTTTCTAAGAAAAAAAGCATATGTATCAAAGACAGGAAGGAATCTCTGAAGATTCCTGCATCCTGATATTGGTCCAAGTAGGATGTGATCAAGAGAATGTTTGGGGACAGAAAGGCCACTTTACAGAACCCCCTTATACATCTGAATGAGAGGAGAAGAAAATATGGACTCAAAGACATCAGTATAGAAATGAAAATTCTTTGGGAGGGATATTGAAGAAGCATAAATAAAAGACCTTTGAGATTACATCGATATTGCAAAAGAAGCAAAGCATTACTTAAAAAAACCCTAAAATTTTTAACTCAACTATTGGGAGAACTGGTGTAACCACTGAGAAAAAGGGAAGCAAAGGGAAAGCATTTGTTCAGGAACAGCAGAGAGTGGAAAGAAGATGTACAAATCCAGACTGGGATATACAGAGTTGAATGCATTGATATGTTATTAGATGGAGTGACTTGCCAGATGGTTGAAAACATTTGATGGACACTCAGTTAAACAGATTTGAGATTGGGATGGTGAAGCTATAACATTGGAGGACCTCACCCCAGGAGAGACGCCATGAATGGAAGATTCCTGTCCTGAGACCAAATCTTAAGGGATGTCCACACATAGGGACAGAAGACAAAGAACTGGGGATAAAGGGGAAGAAATAAGCAGCAAGGCAGGAGAAGAATGGGAGTCTTGGAAAGCTAGGCAATGCTAGGATAGTTACCCTGAAAATATCTCTCAGAGTATAGTGGTTTTGGCATTTATCCTGGCCAGGGGACCTTTTTGTTGAGCGAAAACCTACGTGGAAACTCACACTAGCAGAGCAGCTCTAGTAGAGGTTAGGTTGAAGACTTAAAGAACTATCTTCTCAGCCCTCCCACGCCCACCCCAAGCACTCACTACCGCTAAGACTCAACCAGCAAGACTCCCTAAAACCAAGTTTGAAAATCAGTGGTGCCTTCTAAGTCTTTTTATATTAAAGATGAGGAAAGTAGAACTCGGTGAGGAAAAGTGAAGAGTTTATTAGCAGCAGAATCATAATTCACGTCTCCCTATTTCTAGGCTGTTGGCCTTTAATTAGCAACAATGCTTCTTACAGTGCCCAGAAATTGGGGGAGAATAGAGGTTCAGGAAGGAATGGAGGATGGTGACCTGTACTCAGAGACACAGGTGGAGGAGATTCCTGGGGACAGCCCAATAGCACAGACAGCTGCTTGAGCTTCCCTCCCTGCAGGGGTGGGGTTACTGCCCTATCTCTGCACACATCTGTCCATCACTTTCTACAAGTGACAGGAGAAAACGTTGTTCTCTCTATACTCCACTTTATATTTGCAAAGCAGTGTCACATCCATTATCTTATTTGATCGTCACCGTAAGCGTGGGTGGAGGATAAGTTGAGCAGGTAGTAATACAGACTACACATTTTACACAATGACTCAGAGATATTAATGAATTTGCCTAAGGTTATATGACTCTCTCACACCAGCACTTAGGATTAGAACTCAGGTGGTTCCCCATGAACAGAACAGGGCAGTTGTTTGGGTTAACGAGCAAGTAATAATACCAGAAGTTTGTGTATCTTGCCTAAATAAATAACAAACAATTTGTTTCCAAGTAAACACGGAGAAAATACTCCACCCTGCCTCTCTCACTGAATATAGCATAAAATATGGACATAAAAGTTATTTGAGGAGGCTAAGAAGTAACCAGTGGCACACAGGTGGGGGAAGACAACCAGAATTTTAAGTATCACTGAACCAGTGATGGGTTTTTCACTTTTCTTCCCCTCCGGTATACCTTGGACTGAACTCAACACTCCAGACCTGATAGTGGACAACAGGGCAGAGACAGATGAAAAACCCTCAGGAAAAGCCACAAGGACCTGAAAAAGGAACTTGCAACTCCAAAAGAGGCTACAGAAATCCCCATGGTTTTTCTCTTTTTTTCTGCTTTATTTTTAAATTGACATATAAAAGGCTGTACATATTTAATGCCTCTATCTAGATGAGTTTGGGGTAAATATACACCTGTGAAACCATCACCAACATCAAGCCCATAAACATATCCATCACCTCCCGAAGTTTTCTTGTGCCCCCTTTATTGTTATCAAGATGATTTTTTTAAATCAACCAATTTTGATTTAAAGGTAGTAGAAAGGCTCCAATAACAGGAGCCCACAGGAGCCAAAACTCTGAGGGAGAAGAATTGTTCACTCTGTTTGCTGTAATTGTGATCCCAAGAAGGTGTGGTTAATTCCCAGTTTTCTCCATCTGTGCTCCCAACATTGGCCCCTAACACACTGGAGTAGGATAAGAAATCCTCAGTTTTCTAGTGAGAAAATCAAAAACGAGGAGTCCATGGGAACCAGAAAAGACCAAAGACATGACCAAAAAAGAAGAATTCAAGACAACGAACCCATACGTGCATTTATTTTTTTGTTGTTGTTGTTTTTGTTTGTTTGGTTTTTGGTTTTTTTGAGGCAGAGTCTCACTTTGGTGCCCAGGCTAGAGTGAGGGCCGTGGCATCAGCCTAGCTCACAGCAACCTCAATCTTTTTTGCTCAAGCTATCCTCCTGCCTCAGCCTCCCGAGTAGCTGGGACTACAGGCATGTGCCACTATGCTCGGCTAATTTTTTCTATATATATATTTTTAGTTGGTCAATTAATTTCTTTCTATTTTTAGTAGAGACGGGGTCTCACTCAGGCTGGTTTTGAACTCCCAACCTTGAGCAATCCACCCGCCTCGGCCTCCCAGAGTGCTAAGATTACAGCACTTGAGCCACCGCGCCCGGCCTCCCATACATGCATTTATGAACATCTGGGCTCACTCCACTTACACTGCACACTCGGGTCTGACTCTATTGAGCACGCCGAACACATGGATCCGTGAACAAGCCACCTTCCGGGATCCAGACTAGCCACCAGGTAGAGCATATGCAGGACAGATCCAAAAAAGCACTGAAAAGGCTTTGAAAACTGAACAAACATTGGAATCACAGCCCATAGCATGCAGGACAGAACCTGGGATCTGACCTCAAACAGGTCACCTGACTGCTGAAGGAAAAATATCAACACTTTCCACGGGATTTTAGAAAGACACAGAGTCTCTCAACGTAACATTGAAAATGTTCAGCAGTATAAAATTATTCAGCACATGAAAAATCAGGAAAATCTAAACTCAAATGAGAAGAGATAATCAATGGACACCAACACTGAGATAATAAAATTATCTGAGACTTTTTAAAAGCTAGTATAAAATGCTTGAGCAAGCAACTATCAATACTTTCAAAACCTAAGGAGAAAAATAAAAGTCTCAAATAAATAGAGAATATACAGAAGAATGAAATAAAAATTTTAGAACTGAAGAATACAACTGAGATTTTTAAAAACTCACTGGAAAGACTTAATAGTATAATAGAATGAAAATAGAAGAAGTCAGTGAACTTGAAGACAGAGCAATAGAAATAAGCAATCTAAACAGAGAGAAGAAAAGGATTTTTTTAAAAAAAAGTAACAGAGCCTCAGGGATCTATGAGATAATGACAAAATTTTAACATTCATGTAACTGAAATCCCAGAAATAATAGAAAAAGTGAAGTACCAAAAAACTATTTGAAGAATAAGAGTTGAAAACCTCCTAAATTTGGTGAAAGACACAAACCTATGGATTCAAGAAGATGAGTAAACCCCAAAAAGATAAACCAAAATAAATACATACCAAGACACATTACAATAAGTTAAAAACCAAAGACAGTGAATAAACTCATTACCTATAGAGGAACAGCAATTCAAATGACTACAGACTTCTCATTAGAAACCATGGATCCAGAGAGAAGCGGCATGATATTTTTTTAAAGCATTATACTAAAAGAACTGTCCGCACAAATTCTGTTATCTGGCAAAAATATCCTTCAAGAACAAAGGTGAAATAAAGTCATGCTCAGATGAAGAAAAACTAAGAAAAATCATTTACAATAGGCCTGCCCTAGCCAAATCGGAAGCTTTTCAGAAAGAACGGAAATGATACCAGATAGAAATTTGGAACATCAGTAATAAAGAAAAAGCAAAGGAAAGATTAAATATAATAGAGCATTCTTCTCTTGAGAAAAAAAATTGGAGGCAAAAATTAAATATTGTCTAGTGGGGTTTTCCATCTATGCAGATGCACCTATAAAAATTATAACATAAGGAAAGAGGAAAGAGATCCTTATAGTGGTGTTTACGTCCCACTGGAAATGGTAAAATGTCAAATTTCAGTGAACAGTAAAAAGCTAAATAGGTATGTTATAATAGAACCCATAAAGCAACTGCTTAAAAACTATACAAAGATATAGAGTCAAAAAAATGGTAGATAATTTTTTAAACATGTAAATAACCCAAAAGCAAGCAGGAGAGGGTACAACAGAGGAGGGAGACGAGTCAGACATGGTCTCTACTTTCACGACAGCAATGAAAGCAGCAGATTGATATTTACATTTTACGATAAAATTGCTGAAGTAAAATACAAAACATAGCACCGTGACACAAACTAACATTGGTGATCCACGATGATCAGAAATGGCCTCAGTGGGGAGATGAGCTTTCAGCGGATCTGGGGAAGGACATTCCAGAAGATGGAAGAAAATCTGTAAGGAAATGGGTAGGGTGTTGTGGGCACGGAAAGATCTTTGCAGCTGGAGTAGTGAGCAAGAGCATGGAAACTCAAAGAAGGAGGGAGGAGGGGGCTATATAAAAGGCCTTACAGGCCATAGTTACAAGTTTGGATTTTGTTCTAAGTGCACTGGGAAGATGCTGAAGTCTTGCCTTTGAAAAGCAAAGGGTAACTTAGGAGAAGCCTACCTACACCCACCCAAGGTGGGAGATTTCTGGGCAGATCACACAAGTTCTCCCCCAGGGTTTGGCTGAGAATCATACAGCAAAACAAATAAGGAGGTCCCAGGCGAGAGCCAGCTTTCTCATTCCTTTGACAACTGAATGGTTCGCTTCCCTGGGCAGAAACATGTACGAATCTGGACTACATCTACCAGCCAGATGCCTTATCTTAAAACACGACAGCCGAAGTTTGATCTTTGCCCTAAGGGGAGAATTAAAAGGTGTTTATGTTTCAGAAATAATCAGAGTCAGACATCTCAAAATTAAAATTCTTTGTCAGCCTATCAATATTTATGAATGTGTAAAATTTCCAACAGCCCCGTTCCACAATTTCCACGCATTACAGGTTGAGAGATGTCTGACCTCGGAGATAGTATCTCTTCGCACACACATTTTTCTCACTTTACAGAGGAAAGTTTATTTAAAACTCTGACCCATCTTCTAGTTAAGGTACCTACGTTCACCTTTCTCACTGACATCAGCCAGAGTGGTATCCCTTTACTTACAACATATCTTGCAGGATTGCAAAAAGAAAATAAATAAACTACAGGTTCCCCCAAATAAACCATGAATTGGGAAGCCAAAATATTGTAGACTACAACCAATCTAGCTTGGAATGAAGGCAAGATTTAATTTCAAAGCAAAAAGGTTTCTATTCTAGTTTTGACATTCATTCATCATATGAACTTGATCAAGTCTTTTTTACCTTCAGGGGCTGCCATTTTATTATCCACAAAATAAAGAGATATTAAAAATAACTTTGGGAAATGCTAACACCAGAGATAAGATTGATGGGGTGCTTACCATAAGCCAGGTCCTCTTGCAAAAGCTATGTTTTATTTTACTGGATCCTTACAACCATCCTGGGATGTAAGGGGGCAGAGATGTTGGCTCACTCGTTCTCCCAGCAGCCTACGCGCTAAGGTGCGCCACCCAGAACCCATGTCCACACAGGACTTACTGGCCCAATTGCAGCAGTGATGTTGGCACAAGGCCTACAGCTGTCAGTCTCTTCAGGGGTCACCTCAGCTGCCAAGAACTGCCTTACCCAGGGTGACACCTCTTCCCAGGTAGCCTGAGCCTAATAACTGATCAGCGTCGGAACATAAAGACCTGGCCATCTTAGCTCCACAGCAACCTGTGTAGGCCTGTTGAGGCTGCCATAAGCCCCGCATCAGAGTTTAACTTTTCCCTCTGCCCTCCCTTCTATCGTTACAGATCTAATAAATATCCTGCAAGCTGAAAAAAAAACTATAAAATATGATGCACATATACATACGTGCATACCTGTGTGTATGTGTGTGTATGTGCATGCGTATGTAAAGGTCAAGTTCTCTGGAAGCAGAATCTGAGACAGAGGTGCAGGGGCATGTGATTAGCCAAGGGAGGGCTCTTTGAAACAAGCCTGCCAGAGAGGCAAAGCAAGACAGGAAAGGGTAAAGTGTCGAACAAGGACATGGTCCTCAGGTAAAGTCGAGCCTTAACCCACCTAATTCAAGAGAGGAGAACGAAGGGACCAGGAGCATAACTCACACATTGCATCTCAGGCCAGTCCCCACTATGAGATGAAAGTGACAAGACAAAGGGTTTGGTTTTTTTTTACCCCATCATAAAGCATGCAGCTGCCCCGGGGAGAAAGGGAATAACTTCTGGGTGAAGAGGCTCCTTTCCGGTAATGATAATTCTTCAGAGGAGGTGGCCAGCCATGGCCTTAGCAAGTGACAGTTCACTGCAGTTAGGGGATAGGCACACTGGCCCCATACAGGGCACTGACATATGTGTTGTGTATATATGTATAAGGGTATATTGTATATATGTGAATAAAGGTATACACACACACACAGAGGACAGGGAATAGGGGGAAGGAAGAGAAAGCAAAAGATTGAGTTTTATTTCTTCCACTGGCTTACAAGGTTACTACGAGAACAAAATAATACTCTAGGGAATATTAGATTTCCAAATCAATCTTAGCTTTCCTGACTCTGTTTTGCCATTCCCCTCTGCCTTGGACTGCCCTCCCCTCTGCCCCCCACCAAGTTCACTTCTGACTTTGAAGAAGCTATCAGGGGCCTCATCTTTAGCATGTTCCTAGGTCTACCCCCTCCTCTGATCACCCCACCTACTCATCTTATTCATGGTACAAGACACCATTAATAAGGACCCAAGACCAATACCCTGTGTACAACACCCAACTTAGAAATCGACAACAGTGGGTCCAAATCCCAACTCCCCATTTAATACTTAAGTGACCTTTGGCAATGTCAAGACCTCCTTTCCTCTTCTGTGAATATCAATAATGCTACCAACCTCAGAAGTTTTATTCCACATGAGAACACTTTAAAACTATGATGATATGTTACTGCATGGTTATTTTTTCTGCATGAAACAGCACATTTTCAGCATCTCCAGGTTAAATAGACCCTTTAACACCCTTGAAATCTTAGGACTCCACCAAGAGGAATGATTCTACTTGGATTTAAAGGAAGCAAAAAGAATGTACATTTCTTGCCCCGAGAGAATCTAACATTGAAGAAAAGGAAAACATAAAAGTAGGGAAGAAAACAGTAAATCCCAGGCCATGAGCCAAATGCCCTGGTAGCAACTGAGCTCAGCAAAGAACGCTCAACTATTTTTAGCCTCTATTTGGGTATACTGATTTCCGGTAAAATATCCTCTGATTGTTTTGTCTGGAATTGGATCCTGCCCTCCCACCCTAATCCCAGGAGAAGTAGTAATTCTGCACTGTCCTACAACTCTTTCCAGGTGCTCCTTAAACCAGACAGGGATTCTCAGTCTTCTAGATAAGCCATCCTGGAACAGGCTCTGATTTCAACAGCTGTGAAAGTCTGCACTGTGGTGAAGGGCCGTCTTTGAATCTGCCCCTCGATGGGCCACTCCATGGCTTTCTGGTGCCGACTGGCACCCAGCACAGAGCGTTGACACTGCTTTTGTTGTTTTCGGAACAACACTGCAATGCACAATTCCATCTTAGCTGCTTCTGTAGGGGAAACAAAGTTCATAGCCTATTCTTGTTATCTATTACTGCAGGACGAGACATTCTAATGCGTTGATGATGCATCTCATGAGAATGATGCATTCTAATGAGTTGGCTTCAGTGGACAATTCTTCTGGTCTTTCTTGAGGCCTTTAATGTCATTGCAGTCAGGTGGCCACTGGAGCTGTCGTCATCTGGAAGCTCCACTGAGACAATGGCTATACTCTTACAGCATCCCCTGGCCATGTGAACCCTCCAAAGGGGTAGCCAGACTTCATACATGGTCGCTCAGGAATTCCAAAGTGAAAATGGCAAGAGGGAAAAAGCAGAAACTGCCACAGCTTCTTCATGCCTGACCTCGGAACTACCGAATCATCATTTCCTCCACGTTGTTGATAAAAGCAGTCAGAGACCCACCTCAGCTTCCACATAAGAGAAGACAAGCTCTACCTCTTGATGGACAGTATAACATCCTTGTACAGGCAGGGGGATATTAGTTAGGGCCATGTTTAGAGAGCAGCTCACACATAGTCCAAAGCTGATATAAGCCTGTGAGAGCTTTGGTGTGGTTATGTGTCATTTGAGGGTTTTATTTGTGCAAAGGAGCACAATCCAGGGGACCAAATGTCCAGTTCTCATAGTGCCCTTCGTTTGTGTCACTGTCATCTCTCTCTCATTGGGATTACCAGAGAAATGCTTGCTCTTCTGTCAAGCTCTATGAAAGCAGGAAACTTATCTCCTTCACATTTCCTAAAGCCTAAACAAAATACTTGACCTACCAGTGGCATATGATAAACATATATTGGTGAATTTAGAGGATTGAATGTTGCCACCCAAAAAATTTAACATCCATTTTCTAAGCCTCGCAACTTGTGACCTCATTTTTCCGGGAAGAAGTTCTTTGCAGATGTAATCATGAAGGATCTCTAGATGGGATTGTCTTACATTTGGGATGGGCACTAAATCCAATGGTAGGTGTCCTTTATGAGAGACAGGCAGAGAAAGATTTATGACACAGAAAGACGCGGGTGATATGAACACAGAGATTGGACTGATGACTCTTCAAGGCAAGGAACACCAAGAATAGCCTGCAACGGCCAGGAATGAGGAGAGCTGCAAAGAACAGATTCTCCCTCAGACTTTTCAGAGGGACAAACCCTTACAACAACTTGATTTTGGGTCTTTAACCTCCACAACTGCGAGAGAACAAATTCGTGTTGCAATAAGCCACCAAGTTTGTGGCAGTTTGTTTTGGCAGCCCTAGGAAATGAATATAGCAGATGAATGAACTAGCAGACAAATCTGAATTTGTGGGGAGAAGCCAGGGAAACCTAAGTTGAGAAAGGAAGAGTAGGAACGAGTTATCTGAAAAGAAATTTCAGCATCTACCTGCATAGATCAGTTTGCATCTCATCTCTATTTCTTTGTTGGGCCTTGAGCCTGGGACCAAGGAGAACGTGACTATAGTTCTACAAGAAAGTGCACATTGGGCACCTTCAAGTGTCAGGGCCGTGAGGAACCCAGAAGGAGGTTTTGGTGGTTCTGTGGAAGAGAAATGGGTATGAAACAGAAATGCTGATTTGGTATTCCATGCCTCAGGTCTGGGCAACTGACAAGGTCAGGCTCTCACCAGCATACAGGTGGGAGAATCCATATCCAAGCAGAGAATTCTAAGAAACTCCATTCTAGAAGGGAGAATCCCTTAACTCCTCAGAAGGTACCCATGAATGGGATGTCATTTTGCCTAAATTTGAGCGATAACATCCATGTGGAGGGGAAGATACAGGATGAGGAGAGGGGAAGAGGAGGCAAGACATGAATATCTCCATCTTAGTTTTTAAAACAATGAACATGAGACAACAAAACCCCTGGATGGCATCCAGTGCCAGCATAACTGCCCTTTGCCCACTTCCTCTGCACCACTTCTTTTCCCACGACCTCATCAGCCAAGGTTGAGGGTTGAAAAATGACCTGGAAATAACAGGAATGAGCGAGCCAACATCCATGCACAACACACGCTTAACAGATAAATGCACACACATGTGGATACAAACACCAAACCACGCTGGGAGCCAACGGATCAAGTTTATGGAGACACGTCCACGAATACTGCAGTTTTCGATCTGAAGCTCTGAGAACTTTCTGAGGCTCATGACATTTCTGATAAGAGCCTCTACTGCTCTGCAGAGTGTCTCTTGTCATCACCTTCCAGCCCTGAAAAAAAGTCTTGGAATGCTTGCAGTCCAATTACCTTTCCCAAAGGGAGTCCTAAAAGGGACAAGGTAATGAAAAAGGATTATGTATTTCTGAATCTTCAGTGATAAGGCGGCTTGAAGGTGATAAAATGACCATAGATGTCCTCTCTGAAAATGGAATTTCTAGCTGTGACACCTTTTCTACCCGCCCTACCTAAAATAGCAAGCTAATCACATTCCACCCAGATTTAATTTTCTCTGTATTATTTTAACTGCCTGATATTATGTCTATTGTTCATTTTCTGTCTTTCTAGAAAATGTAAACTCCACAAAGGCAAGGAATGTGTCTATCTTTTCACTGTCATATCCCTATGAATAGTACCTGTAGGTCCTCGTTAAATATATGCATAATGAATAAATTAATATTAACTAAGTTTCAATTAAACAGATGGTACTGTAGTAAAATAGTCCTTTGGTATCCTAGGGGGATTGGTTCCAAGACCCCCCTGCCCTGCAGCTACCAAAATCAGATGATCAAGTCCCTCATATAAAATGGCATAGTATTTGCATATAACCTATATACATTCTCCCATATGCTTCAAATCATCTCTAGATTTCTTAAGATACCTAATACAATGTAAGTGCTATGTAAATAGTTGTTATACTGCACTGATTTTTATTTGTATTATTTTTCTTGTTGTATTATTTTTTATTGTTTTCCCCCCAATATATTTGATCCATGTCTGGCTAAATCCATGGATGTGGAACCCTCAGATACGGAGGGCCAATTGTATTTGCTCTGTAAAGCTGTACTATGTAAAGATGAGAAGTTACCTTCAGCAGGATTGCAATGTACGTTGATAACTATTATGCTCAGTAAAAACTACAAGGGCATTTAGAGCTATAAACAAAGGACTATTGAGAGAGCACAGAAAAGATCATGAATGACTTTATGAATTTGAGCACTAACCATTAAAGTTAACAGAGATGTGATTCACACAAAACTCATGACACAGTGAGCTTGCTGTGAGTTGGGTCATGTTTGAAATACCCATCATCTGAGAATCAGACTTCCTGACGCCAAGATCTTGGATTACTAACTTGTATCTTGTGAAACTGAGCTGCTTCGACTGTGAATTAAACACCTCTGCCTAGATAACAACTAAGGTTCCTTTTCACGACAACAATGGGGGGAGGGAGGATTCGAAAAAAGGGCAGAGTTTGAGCATCAATTCCTTCCATAGGTATGAGGCACGAGCAATAAAATGGCACTAAATTAATAAGAGTTATATGACCCATAACCAAACTAAGTGCTATTGAGATCTGTCTACCAGGGTGTTCTTTATGGAGTTAACTACAATAAAGAGAAAATAAGAAACCAAACTGGAAACTGTTCAGAACTTATTTGGAACTAATTTCAAAGAAAGAAAAATTGCAAAAACTGCTGAGTTTCCACCCATCTGTCACCCAGCTTCTCCTGATATTTTAATAGTCTCTTTCTGAAATTTACCTGGGTTGTGTGTAGTCGTGGGTCTTTTTTTTTTTCTCTTGTCGGCTTTGTGGCTTATGTCTTTAACTCAGCACTGGAAAATTGTCTTCTATTATTTCTTTGATTATCTTCTCATTCCTATTGCCTTTGTTCTCTCTTTGAGGAAATCCTAGAAGTCGGGGATTGGGCCTTAGCATGTATGTTAATATTTTATGCCTTTCAACTGCTCTTTTGTGTTTTCTCTTCACATTTGGAGAGATTGTTTTGATGTATTTCTTCCACATGTTAAAGAACATTTCTTCATTATGACAGTACAGTTTTAATCTCGAGCAAGTTTTTTCAACTGTGGCAATATTGACACTTTAAGAAAGAAAATTCGTCATGGTGGGGGGCTGTCTTGCGTATTGTAGGATGTTGAGCGACATCCCTGGCTTCTACCTGCTACATGCCAGTGGTACCCTCCACCCCAGCTTGCACAATCATAAACGTCTCCAGACATCGCCAAATGTCCACTTTGGTGCATTAAATCAATTTAAAATAATTTTTTATTTCTGATTTCTTCTTTTATAGCAGCGTATGCTTTTTTTTTTTTTTTATGGCCACAATCACTAATACAATTAGGCTGTGTTAAAATTCTTTTTTGTTCTTTGATTTATTTCTGTCTTCCAGAGTTAAGTGTTTTGTTTGCTCATCTTGGTCCTCGACTATAGATTTCCTAAACATGTCTGGCGTTCCTGACTGTCTATATATACTCATAAATGCAGGTTTTAACAACTAATACAGGTCACTGAAATGAGCTCCTATTTCCTTTGAGAACGTCCCCATACCCCCTGCAAATCTCTTCCTTGAATAAGAGGGCACACCAGGACTCAGGACTTATGAAGAAGACACTGCACTTTAGGGTGGACCAGTCCAAAGCAGGCAGGCAAGCAGATTGACTGCTCCCCTCCCCAAATGCTAGATCATAGCATGTTTCACCATGGGGTTCATGGTATCCCATAGCATGTAACACCCATGATGAAAGTCCTAGAGAGATCTCCCATTACTCACCCTGATTCGTGCATCTGCACCAACCCTCACCCTTTGTAACCTACTGAACCCAAGCCAGGTATGTTCTGAGGTTCTAAGAAAGAGTAATTCTCAAATGTAATCTATTTACTGCCTTGCCCAAGGTGTGTTCCAGCCCTTTCCTCTAAATATAGTTCAATAGATGATTAAATATTCTACATCTATGCCAAGGAATACTACACAGCAATAAGAAAGAACAAATGTTGATGTATTCAACAATTTGGACGGATCACAAGGGAATTATGTTGACTGAAAAAAGCTGATCTCAAAAACTTGTACACTCTTATGATTCCATTTACATAACATTCTTTCAATGACAAAATTAGAGATGGAAAATAGATCAGCGGTTGCCAGGAGTTAGGGATAGAGGGTGGCACAGGGTGGTGATCATAAAAGGTGGCACCAGAGAGATCCTTGTGGTGATGAAACAGTTCTGTGTCTTGATCGTGGTGGAGGGTACACAAGTACACACACGATAAAACTATAATATCTACACACACACAAAGTGCATATAAAACTGGTGAAACCTGAATAAGTTCTGTGGATTGTACCAATGTCAATTTCTTGCCTTTGATATTGTACTAGAGTTATGCAAGATGTTTTCTTTGGAGAACACTGGGTGAAAGATGACTCCCTTCATGGAACCTATATGAAATCTCCCTGTACTTTTTTTTTTTTTTTTGCAATGTTCCCTGACTCTGTAATTATTTTAAAATAAAAACATTTAAAAAGCAAAGTCATTGTTCCTCCATCTTCATTTCCACCTCCAGATACTCAGGACCTCCTCTGACTCACAGAAAGTTCCCTCTCCCACTCTTAGGCAAATAGGGTTTCATTCCTTCTATATCATTTCAATGGCATTTCTGGAGGTAGAAGCAGCAAACTCTTATATTGTTGTGTATGTAGTCAGTCTAGAACTGGAAATAAACCATGTATTTTTTTTTTAATTAGCAGAAATAGGAGGGCTTGAATTAGTGTTTCAATTAAAAGCCCAGCTTAAAAAAGAACAAGATGTAAAGAAAGAAATCTACGCTTAAGAATATGTTATGCATCTATTCCCTTACAAACTCTAAATTCTATCCTTGAATAAAATCAGTGGACATTAAAATGTACAGATGTTCGTATATCCGTCACATCTCAATAAAGCAGTTAAAAAATATCAAGTAAGGCTGCTATTGAGTGAACATCCACAAAAAAAATAAGATAGCATATCAGAAATCTACACAATAGAACCACAGTGACTAAGCACAGTGCAAAATTCCCCTTCACAGAGTTTTGCCCTTGACTTTTGCTGAAGATCTTTTGAAGGAACATCTGTATCAAAATAGCTGTTGCATGTGCTGTTGAATTTCTTTCAAAGATACTTTTTCTCATAGGTTACTCAGTATCTCCTCTAAGGTAACACTTTATAAATTCCCTTTAGAGCATCGGTTCTCAAAGTGTGGGCCCCGGAACCAGCAGCGTCAGTTATCACCTGAGAACTTGCTAGGAATGCAAATTCACAGGCCATCATGAATCAGAAACTCTGGAAATCTGTTTTAATAGGCCCTCCAGGAGATTACAATGCATACAAGAGTTGGAGAACTACGATCCTAAAACACATTGATGCATTCTCTATTTTTAGAATGGGTTGCAATAAGAAGGCATTTTTATGATTTGAAAGAAAAAATTGTAGTGATGGGGGAAAATCCCTTATAAAATGGTTTCTAGTCTAACTTTGAGCTACTGGGACTTGTGCACATTTTAAATTCTTGGGGTAGGTGGTGGTTAAGAAACTCAGAGCCAAATTGGAAGCTCAGTCACAGTAAATATATTAACCCACAAAGTTATCATATGGATTTCCTCTCCTCGTTTCCTTGTCCCAATTTCTTATTTTTATTTTATTAGATTTTTTTCCTTTGGGGAAAATAGAAAGTTATAAATACAGTCAATAAATAAAAAAATCCTTAACAACAGTGGCAATGTGTTCTCGTACTCTGCCACATGTTCCACTCTGAGTATGAAATACACATCATGCAGCCCATACAGATGTTACCAGATATTAAACTGTGTTAAAAAATAGATTACAGAGGATAAAATCCAAATACTGCCTAGAGAAAATGTCTTCATGTATAATTCCCAGGGTTATTCTTGCAACACAGAATTGTTATTGCCTTTTTGTTTAAATATAAGAAAAAGGATTTAGGCTTAGATTTATTATATTAGTATATTAATCACTATGTTCTTTTGGCTTCTTGCCTTTGGGTGATGTTTTCTTGTTGGGGATTTTTTTCTGTTTGCATCATCTTGAAATAATGTGTATTTCAATTGTCTTTTTATTTTCCCGAAGCCAACAGACCCGTAAATTTCCATTTGAAAAGAGTCTTCTAAAATATCATACATAACTAACAAGACACCAGGACTAATAATAAGTTTAACAATTCCCAGGAATGCATTACATTTTGGCTTTCATCTGTGATACATTTGAACATATCATTAAAAAAGATATTATTAAATAAATGCTCACTTGAAAATTAAATGAACCACAAACATCATCAATAATAAGTGTTTCTTGAGCAACTTTTCAGTTGCTTTTTTAAGTTTGAACTTTAGAAGATAGAGAAAATGTATAAATATATTCTCTGAAGACTGAAGATTCACTGGTATAGACCAATTATGTTTCCGTTGGAACCTACTATTGTAGACCCCTTCAAACCTGCCTGACTGATGCTTGGAGACCCTTCCCAAGCATTTTCTAGGGGCTAGTCCCAACCAGGATTCTGACAACTAGCTGAGTCCTATTCTGAAAAAGGCAACCACATCAAACCCTAAAGCTACCATCCACCTGCCTCCAAGCATTGCCACTTCTTAGGATCTGCTGCTGCTCCAAACCCCAACAGGACAGTGTCCCTGGGCATCAACCCTGGAAGACTCCAGACTTCTGACTTTTCTCTTGGAGAATATCCTGTGCATTAGTTTCTGAAGTTGCCATAACAAATCACCACAAATGTAGAGGCTTAAAACAACACAAATTTCTTACAGTTCTGGAGATCGGAAGTCTGATGACTGACAGACTCTCTGGGTGAAAATCAAGGTTGTATCTCTTTTCAGAGGTTCCATAGGAGAATCTGTTACCTTCCCTATTCCAGCTTCTAGAAGCCACCCACATTTCTGGGCTCTTCAACCCCTTGCCCCTACAAGGTCAGCAATGGTTGGGGGAGCCTTTGCACCTCGCATCATTCTGACACTGACAATTCTTCTCCTCCTGCTTCCACTTTTAAAGACTGTTGTGATTATATTGGGCCCACCTGGGTACACCTGGATACTCTCTTTATACTAAGTGTTGTTGATGAGCATTCTTAATTCCATCTACAGCCTTAATTTCCCTTTGCTATGTAACACATTTATGGGTTCTGAGGATTAAGACATGGGCATTTTTGGGGAGGGCAGGGATAATTCTGTCTATCATAACCAGTCAGCCAATGAGTGAGTAGCCAAGCAACTAACAGACTGACCAATAAGCATCCAGCTCTAGGTGATGACTGCTCAGTTCCTCTGAAGAAGCTGGTTTTCAGGAGGGCCAAGGGAGAACAGAATGAAGCTCAGCTCCAACTCCACTTCCTACAGCCCAAGGTTTGCTTTCCTCGTGTATAACATAAGGATAACAAAGCATCTACTTCACAGGGTGACCGTAAACACTACATGAGAAAATATGCCAACATCTGGAATATAACCACAACTTAACACAAAGGTGTTGAAAGAATGGAAATGTAAAAAAATAAAAGTAGGAACCTATGTTCCAGGACACTAAGGTGCTAGATCTAGAGATAGCATCCTAGAGCTGAAAGTATCTTAACAAGCATCAAATGGAAGATAAGGAGCTGAGGTTCTGAGAGGGGAATTGCTGTCATTCCATGTATGGCAGAAATCAGATTAGAAATCAGCACTGGATCCAAAACCATGAGACCTCTGTCCTCGAAACCACTCACCCATTTATCAGGACTGGGATACCATGGAAGACACTTGGCATCTATAGACGATAGCGTCCCATCAAGCACACCTCCTTAAGCCCTGTCTGTTTCTGACATGTATTAATAGGAGCTGCTCTCCTTAAGCTGAATACCAACAACATTTTTTAAAAATAGTATTTTGGCAAAGTTTCAGTGATATGGATACAAAGCAGGATACACAATTGTACATTCATGATGGCATCAGTTACTTAGAAATAAACATTTCTGTCTTACTTGAACTAAATGCAAAAAAATCTTAACAGTGTTTATTTTGATGTCATATTTAGTGGGTGCTTTTTATTTTCTTTTGTATATTTTCCAGATTGCCTAAGTGAGCGTGACTTTTACAATAAGGAAATATTAACGTGCTTATTTTCAAAAATAACAGTAGTGAGAAAGATTACTTTTATTAGTCAATGGTTTTTTTATTCCTTCATGATCCCAGATTTCTACAGTCTGGATAGTCAAAAGAAGTATTTCTTTTATAAGTCTCAAAAATATTATTCTCGGCTGTTGCTTTCCCTAGTTCTAGGTTATCTCTCCTTAATCCCATAGTACTCCCCTTCCACACACAAATACTCTAACATTAATGACCTCATAAGTATATAAAACTTAAAAATAAAACTTAAATTCTGCCGTCGGAAAAAACAATAAATTAAAATGTATGTATGTATACATCCCGAAGCACCACCACCAGCGTCACTTAACCAAAGTTCTCCAATTTCATATTGCTTTCCCTTTCACTTCTCACTACATTCATTACTCGGGTAAACTCCTTTGTAACACTATTTCAAATCCAATAAAGAAATGCATTCAGAGACTGCAACTCTAAGTAGGAACGCAAGTCTCTCACAACTCACATTCCCCTAGTTGCAATTAGTTTAATCTCATTCTGAACGTTTTCTTAATATAGGCTTTTACCATGGGCCATTTTTCATATATCCTGGTTTTTCATCACCGAATTCTTGAGTAAGACCACAGACATTAAGATGATAACATATCGTGCTTAAATCATGGTTAAGTTCAAGGGGGGTAAATAACACGCTCTGTCTAGGGTTAGAATGAAGGAAAATAACTGCAGATCATGACTGGGTCGTTTTCATAATATTTGGACTTGTTTCTGACTGTCACACTTGGGTTAATGGAGTTAAATTTTGAAAGTCGGTCTAGACTCTGGAGCATTCAAAGGTCATTGTGGACACACCAGGGGTGGGGGCAAGTTTTCTCAGAGCCAAGGCCATAACAATTCATCAAGATAGCAAATTCAGATCCCTATTACTAACAGATCTCCAAGTCCCTGAATAAAAATGGGAAGAAGCAGTCTTACTCAAAAAAAGACTATGAATTAAAAACCTGTCTTAGAAAATACTGACCTGAGCCTTACCTGATTTCCAGAGGGATAATTCTAACAAATCAGACTTGTGAGATGTGTAGGATTTATTATATTAATTATTAATAAGAGAGAGCTTCTAGGAGTCTCATGATTGACTGACCTGACCTTCTACATCATGTCTCTGAGATTCAAAAATTTCTCAGTACAGTTTCCATCAACCCAGCTTGTTTTCCTTTATCCTATTATACATCCACTGACTCTCCCTCAAATTCAACCCACTGACCACTACCTCTCTCTGTAGCTACATTTCCTGAAATATCCTGACGTGTACGAAGGTCACTGGCTGTCAGGACATAGAATTTGTCTGATGTTACCAGCCCACTCATGACTTCTAAAATCTGTCTCGACTTCGATAATAATTATCATAATCGTATTAACAGTTAACACTCACTGAATGCTTTCTATATATCACGATTTTTACTTGGTTATCTCGTTTTAATTCCCATAACAACCATATGAGGTAGGTTTCAGATATTAAACTCTCTGAGCCTCAGTGTTTTCATCTGTAAAATGGGCATGTGCAAAATGACATTGTCACACAGTGGACAAATACTAGGTCTAGCAATCATACCCAGGAATTCTTAACCCTGGAGTCTGTGCTCTTTGACACTGCACTGTGTTTTCCCAGTCTCCTTGCTATCAAAACTCCCAAGGTCAACCTCATCCATTCATTCTACACAACTTGTCTTCTTCTACAGTCTATCTTATCCCAAAGGCAATGTGTAAATGTGTATATAATAAATATGAGTAATTTTAGAATTACTGAAGATTCACAAAAATAGTAGAGAGAGCTTCCATCCTTCATCCAACTTCCATAAAGATTGTGCCCTTTTTTTTTTTTTTTCTATATTGTCATCAGCCTTCAGGTCATCACTGTCAAACCAAAATCAACTAACCCACAGCATGACAGAGATGCAGCCACAAAGACCATTAATATTTTAAGAGGGCCTTGCATGGATGACACAACGATCCACTTGGCAGAGGAAACTCTCAGCTGGCCATGTCACACTTTATCTGTTATTTCTAATGATTCCCTTCATTCACAGCGCGGAGACTGAGTTTGCAGATCTGCATGTTTGCATAACAGACAGATCAGAGATTCATTGTTGGATCCTTAACCAATTTAAAGAAGTGCCCCCCTCCCTAGAATATGCAGAAACAAATAAGCCTATATATTTCAGGTAGTTTGCAGATGCCAGAAGACCTCTCTTTGAGTTAAGTCTTACCTATTTTTTTTAAAGCTAACAATTGCTGTCTGCCCTGCTATCTTACCCCCCTCCCCAATCTTCATAGAGCTCCTCCACATCACTAACTCTGGGGAGGCTGCCAAAAATTTGCAGAATCACTTCATCTAAGACATGGCTTCAACCGCTGAACTGTTGTTGGTTTGGGGCTGCGGAAATGGCCATCTGCCAAAGAACACATGTAAATGCCACCAGGACAATCTCATCAGGCAGCCAGGACAGTGGATCTCCTTCTTCCACCGTGTCAAATCCATTACACTTCAGGGATTTCCTGACAATGGGGCAGCCCCGTTGGCTCCTCAGCTATGTGCTTGCCGAAGGTCAATCCACTTATCCACGCAGACCCCAGTGACATCTCACAAATTAGTATTTATGAGACTAATATTCCATCCAAGCTAAACATTCTAAGTTATATGTTCCTGGCTCCTTTCTTGATAAACTGAAAGTCTGCACTGATTCTCAGACCAAATATTCTACTAGAGGATCAGGTGGTTATTAGTGAAATCATAATACCTTAAAAAAAAAAAAGGTCTTAAAATTAGAAAACAATTGGTCCTTGAGTACTCTCCAGGCCAAGACAATGAAGCCTCTTTCAGATGAACACAAAACTGGTATGTTTATTGCATTTTTAAATATCATTGGATTAAAACAAATAATACATTTTGAAAACATAAAATTAGTCTATTCTCAGCATGATATGATGAAAAAGAACTCAGGTTTGGGAATTAGAAAAATAAACCTGAGTTTGCATGTGCCATTTTCTTAGCTATGTGACTTTGCTCAGGCACATTTTTCTATTCTCTAAAATGGAAAAATAATGCACACAGAAAAGGACTATTCAGAAGATAAAATGTGACAATGTGCATAAAGTACCTTGCATCAAGGACTAACTTGGTTAATCTTAGTTCTCTCTCCCTTAAAATTCCAGAACTCCCAGGTATCCAGAATAGCAAGAAGGTAGAAGATTCTATCACTTGAGGGACCTGAATCATATCAAAATTTAACTCATTGAGGGTGCAGATCTCTGTGTGTCTGTCAGGGAGTCAGAAGCCAAGAAAGAACATTTTGAACAGACAGGGGCCAAGTCTGGGCAAGAAGGAGTAAACACACACTCCACCCTGTCTCTCCCACCGAGTACAAATAAAAACCCTGGGTAGAATGCATGGAGCGCACTCATCTGAGGACTCTGAAAAATATCATAGCAGGCAGGTTGGGAAAGGCAGAATTTGCAGTGCCACCAAACTAGTGGTAAGTTTCTTTTTCCTCTCTGGTGTCACCTTGAGTGGGCACATACTCAACCCAAAACCAAGAAATGTAAACTGGTGGGGCCAGTAAGAGCTTCAGGAAAAGACATGGCTTTCTGGCTCAAAGATCAGGAGACAGGGCTCCAAGGAGCAAAGACAGTGAGGAAAGTCTCTGTTTTTGTTTGTTTTTTATAAGTTTCCATCCCAGACCCCAGGCAATTCTGCCATACAGCAGCAGAGGCTGGCCACTGGATAGATACCTAAAGCCGAGGAAAAGGAACCCTCTCTGTGACCAGAGAACATGATTCCAACAGTGTAAGACAAACAGCCATTATGTTTTTTCTTCTCTCATCCTCACCAAACACTACACATGATAAATTTTAAAAAATTCGTTCCCAGACCCATCATCATACAACATGAAAACTAAAGACAATGGAATAACCTTTAAAGCAGCAAGAGGAAAAAGACACATAACATACAAGGGAACAATTCAAATTACTCTGGATTTCTCATCAGAAACCATGGGCACAGAAAAAAACAAGAACATTTTTAAATTTCTGCAAGAGAGAACCATCCACCTAGAGTTCTATATGCAGTAAAAATGTCCTTCAGAAATAAAGATGACATAAATTTATTCTGAGTTGACGGAAAACTAAAGGGTTACATTGCCACCAGATCTATTTTAAAAGAAATGGTAAAGGAAATTCTTCAGACAGAAGAGAAATAATAGAAATAATACCTAGGGAGGAACTTCATCAGGAATGAAGGAAGAGCACAAGAAATGATAAGTATCTGGCCAAATATAATATTCGTCCTTTCATTTTGCTAAGTATATAAAGCAAAAATTACAATACTTACTAATGCGGTTTTCTATGTTTATAGATGTAAATGGGGAAAGGTAAGAGTACCTATATTATAGTCAGATTTATGTATTCTAGTTGAAGTTAAAAACATTAATTCTGAGTGGAAAGTGAAACATTACATACATATTGCAATCCCTAGAACAACAACTAAAATATGAAAACTATATAAAATAATAGAGTAAAAATCTCAATAGATAGAATACTAAAAAAATTAAATAATACAGGAAAAAAGCAGAAAATGAAAAACAAAACAGAAAAAAATAAATGATACACCTAAATCCAAACATACCATCATATAAACATTAAATATAAATAGTCTATTCACACCATTTAAAACAAACTGTCACAACAAGTTTTTAAAAAGAAGATCCAAGGACATGTCCTCTATAAGACACTCACTTTAAATATGATGATACAGGTAAGTTTTGGTAAAAGGATGGGAAAAGATGCACTATGCAAACACTAGTCAAAAAAAAAAAAGCTAAAGTGACTCTATTAATGTCAGAAATAGTAGATTTCAAAGCAGGGAAAATTACCAGAAATAAAGAGGGATGTTATATAATGATAAAAAGGATAAATGTGCAGAACTGAAATGTGCAGAATTTCTATACTGAAAGCTACAAAATATTAATGAAATAAATCAAAGAAAATCCTGGAGAAATTGCTAGGGGGTCGATAGCATGTGTATTAAATCCAAGATTAATCTGTGTGGTGATTAAAAAAAATAATAAGGCAAGGCACCCTCTCTGGGCTTCCATCTTATTACCTGTGTAACAGGTAGTTGATGTACTAAGTAGTTAAGAGACTGAATAAAGACAGTGTAGGCTAAATTTCCAGCTCTGCCATTTACTCACTGAATTTGGACCTTGTCCAAAAGCCTTCACTTCCCTATGTTTCTTTACACCATGTTACACCACACGGCCTGACCATATGTGAAATGACACACAAAGGTAGGGGAATTGAGACAATCTAAGTGTTACCCTTAAAACAGTGCCTGGCATAGGATAAACACACAACAAACGTCATTATCACAACTATTATTATTTCTAAAATTAGAGCATTGTGTCTTCATCTTTTATTGCCTGCTGTAGGAGCTTTTGACACTTTTACCTAAGCATCCTATCTCCCCCACCCCTTGATGTTTTAATATCACAGACACACTGTCTATCTGTTTATGTGCTGTGGCTCTTTGGAGAGCCACAAACCATTATAATATTTAAGATTTTTTTTTACAGCCCCAAGATCCAACTTTCACCCCCTTGGGAGCAATACTGCCTCTGCTAAGAATGCATAAGATAAAGCAATTGATCTCATGTTCTAGAATTCCAAATCTATGTAAATCATAAGACTTTTAAAATTACTTATTTAACTATGTTACATAAAATATGAACTAAAATTGTCAGTGGAATTGTTTACCTATTGTTAAATTATGTTATACAGCATTTAGAAGAAAAATGGGTTAAATCTAAGGATTTGCAAAAGACTTCCCTAACTAGTGCACACAGGCAGCTGGCTAGAGACTCAGTCTCTTTAGATAAATATACTTTCTAGGACATACTGGTATTTATGTCCAAGTTACTGATATACATTCTGGGCTTGAAGATTTATGGGATTATAAAAATTGTTTCTAGTCATGAGGAATATGAAAAAGTGAAATATTTTTCTTCTAGTCATATAACCAAGCATATTGAATTGTTCTGATTCCTTGACACGTGTCCCATCTCTCATTAGCTTCCAAGGGCGCCTGTAACTGCAACACCTGTCAAATACTTATTTCCAATGATCAACTACCACATTAGGAAAGAGAGCCTAACCTCGTCTTGTCTTTACAAGTGGAGAAAGAAGCTTAATACCAAATGTCTATTCTGGAACCAATAAAGCATGTATTTTCTCGGTCCCTAAATCACACACTGATGATAAAACTAGACCCAAGCAGCTCTTTGGAATACTTCAGACTTTCATTTTTCACTAAACTTATAGATATTCGGCCTGATCTTGATAAATTATCAGGATATCACTTATCCTTAACATTGGCTTATAATTTTCCCTTGAACTTCTCATTATATTTTCTTCTATTCTGGTCATATGAGTTATTTTCCATTGATTCTATCTCTGATCCTATCCAATTGATACCAGGTCATTAAATATGAAATGTCAAATCTTGAATCGAAAGACTAGTTTATTATATCTTAAACAAGAAGTAATACAATTAATCAAAGTATGCACCCCAACTATCCACACAGTTTTGTCATCTTAACAGTAGCATGTTTATGCCAGCAGCGAAGAAACCAGGAGAGTGGCAATGAAATCATGAAAGCCATTTTCTATAGCTTGTTGAGTATTGAATATTTTTCCTTCCAGGTCCAAAGCCTGGAAGAAATAGTAGTCAGTTGGTGCAAGGTCTGGTGAATACAGTGGATGACAGAGAGTTGACAAGTCCAACCCCTGTAGTTTGAGCAGTGTTGTTTGTGTGAAATGTGGTCGAGTGTTGTCTTACAAGAGGATTCTGCTTAATCACAAGCATCCTCATCATTTCATTCCAATTGGTTGCAGTAGACATCTGCTGTAATCAACCAACCAGGTGTCTTGGAGCTGTAGTGAATAATACTGGCGCTGGACCACCAAACAGACACCTTTAGCTTTCTTTGGTGAATATGCAGTTTTGGACTGTGCTTCGGCACTTCGTCTTTACCCAATCATTGTGTTGAATGCTTGCAATTGTCAGAAAGAATCCGTCTTTCATCCCACGTAACAATACAGTGTAGAAATGGTTTGCCTTTATGTCATGACAACAAAGAAAGGCAAGTTTTGAGATGATTTCTTTTCTGACACTCATTTATTCATGCAGTACGCATCTATCCAGCTTCTTTACCTTGACAATTTGTCCAATATTCTTGAAATAGTAACATCAAACCTTGCTGCTAACTCACACATAGGTTGAGATGGATTCACTTGCACTTCAGCTTTCAGCTCATCATTATCCACCTTGGCTTCAGGTGGCCCATGAGGCTCTTTTCAAGATTAAAATCACCACAAGAGAATTTCTCAAACCATTGATGTATTATGCATTCATTAGCCACATCCTTTCCAAACACTTCATTAATATTCTGAACTGTCTGCTCTGCATTGGTTCTACAATGGAACTCATATTTCAAAAATAACACAAATTTCTTACTTATCCATGGTTTCACAAAAATTACTCTAAAAAAATTTTTTTAAAGATAATCATAAGCCAACACATGCGTTTGAAAGACTGAGGATGTACTTTCACAATAAACATAAAACAAGAATTGACAAAGTGAAATGTCAGAAATATCACCTGTCAAACTTAGTATTAATACTTAAAGAAATCAGACATTTCACACTTACTAACCTAGTAATTATTAGATCCAGAAAGAAAGAATATAGTCATGTCAAGAGAAGAAAGCTGACCAGTTTCCCAAACAAAGTGCATCTTCTGGAAAGATCACACTCTAGTTCAGATTTTCACATTAAGAAATTTACGTTATCAGTTGGGTGATCATGATCTATGGGACTGACTCACATTAATCAAACTCCAAGACAGTTGACATAAACTATAATGTCAAGCTTTTGGTTTTAGTTTGGTTTGGTTTTAATTAACTCTCAAGGAGCCATGTATCTTATAACTGAAAAACGGATCCTTGTCGTTCAGATCATACCTGCTCAAATAACAAAAGATCTATGGAAACAAATTAGTAATTGGATTGCTAAACGAGAATGTTATTTCCCCAAAAAGGGGAGTGGAGTGGTGGAAAGCGGTGATCTAGAATAGAGAAGATATATATTTGGCAGGCATTACCCCTCTTGCATCAATGGCAGACACTGTTAATCAATCTTTGCACACTTGATGCTGAGTTCTAATGCAGTCGAACACCCATTCCACATAGTACCCTAGGCAGCTCCATCCAACCAGTGTTATTTTATAAGATGCAATCTTAGATGTCATATCTGCCCTGGAGGGGATGATTTGGCCAAGCCATGGATCTTTTTTCTGACATAAAACAAAACCCTTCACTCATTACCAGAATTTATATTTGTAGCAGGTTTAATATCTTTCACCAGCAAGACTAGACAATTATTGCCAAAATCTTCTACATTTGCTCTGGTGGAGTATATCTTATACATAAAGTTAGAGAGAGATGGAGAACAATGTGGAACTTTGAGGAAAAGATTAGAGATGACCCCCATGCATCTATGTTTCTAGAAATCCCCATGGAGATTTTTTAAAAGCACCAAAGTTGTATATTGCCAGCCATCCAGACAAAGAAACTACCCAGCCCATATGATTCAACCACCCTGTCTCTCCCTTTCCAGATAACACTGAACTGTCACAGCCTTTCTGGGTAAGTGAGGGCTGACCCAAGACCTCCCCAAATGGTGCTCTAAAGGGCACCATGCAATTAGATATGGTATTCTGAGGAGTCATTAGAGTTACCCAATTATCTCTTGTTCTAAGCATGGTAGAGTGACACTGAATTGACATTTGTCCAGCTTTCTTAAGGTAAGTGTGACTAGGTGACTTGATCTGTCATTGGAACTGCAGACACATACAAAGCCCAAAGAGACAGTGCGTGATTCACCACCATCTTCTCTTTCCTTCTGCTACAGTGGCCCGTGTCATTCTACACAGTAGGCAAATGAGTGCTTAGGCCTCAAAGTCATGTGGGGCAGAGCCCTTGAATGACCCATTAGAGGTATGTAGAGTGAGCAACAAATAAACTTTTTGCCCTTTGATGCCATCAAAATGCAAGACATGTTCATTCCTGCAGTACAACCTAGTCTATTCCAACTGATATTAATACATCAGCAAAAGGGGAAAGCCTTTTTTCCAATCCTTATACAATCTTTCTGGGAACTCTCCAGAGGAGAAACAAAATTGTCTTTGGCGTCACCCAGGTCCCTTCCATTTTGGTAAACTTTTAACACATAAGCTGATAAAAATAAACTCTCTTGAGATCATGGGATTTTTTTCAGATGAGCCGCCTAGAGAGGACCCAAAAGCAGGTTTGAACACAATTGGGAGGAGGAGGAGAAAGAAAATGAAGGAGAAATGCTGATCCCTGACTTCTGATTTCCCCAGGGTGACTGGGCAGGGGCCCAAGCCAATGTGTGTTGGAATAAAATATGCTGAACCACAGTGAGTTCAGCACTATTACTGAAAATGCAAGATAGGAAAAGGAATGGTTAAATATTACCAACCAACATTTTCTAGGTAAATGTTTAATTTTTTTCATTGTTTATATGTCTATTCCACAATAGAAAAAAGAAATTCAAATAACTGATTGAAAGAGGTGTTGGTGCTAGAAAAGACAGTACTTGTTTCCTGGCTGGCTTTTACAATATATGATACTTTTAGGCTATGAAATGTTTTTCAACAGTATGATTACAAAACTTAAGAGATGCCCTCCAAAACTATAAACTACAAATCCAATTTCTAAAAGTTCATACAATGTCAAATAATAAAATTTTTGATATAATAGAAAACATATGTTTTCTTGGGTAAAGTAGGCTGTTGATACTTTTAATAATGCTGTATATAATTAATTTCCAATCCAATATACTGAAGGTGCTTTCTTACTGCCTCTGATATTTTTTTTTCAAAGAATATATTGAAAATATATAGAACATTCTAAGGATATACTTTGAAAGAAGGATTGCAAAAGACACATGAACTCACATAAAAATACAGTCTTCCTTGCAATTCTGTCCATGTTTTTGTTTCATATATTTTGTGCTTATTTTATTTATAATACATTCAGGGTCAAGTTTCCACTTTATTTTTGGCTAGTTTTTTCCTTCTATTCAGGTTAATCCATATATATATATATATATATATATATATATATATATATATATATACACACACACACACATATATATATCTTACTAGGAGATATATATATATCTCCTTCTACTAGAATTCTATGAATCCTATTATATATTTTATATCCTAACATATATTTTACCTTACAGTCTAACTCACATTAATGTGACTATTTCAGCTTTGCCTAATACATTTTTCATCCCTTTTCAACTTTTCTGTGTTATTATGCATTGATAATATCTTACAAATAAGATTTTTCCCAGTTTGAGAATCACTGCTTTTTAATAAGTGAATTAAGTAATTGATTTGTGATTGCTGATATATTTGAACTTAATCCTGCTCTCTTTATTTTTGGAGTAGTTTTTCATGTAATCAAATTCCAGTAACAAGATAATAGTGAAAATTCAGATAAAACACCCAAGTGGGGAACAACTTTGTGACTTTGTTTTCTTATAAGAGGCTTTCTCTCCTATCCACAACCACAATAATAACCACATTCTTTGTCGATTCTCTCACTAGTGAGCACAGCTTTTCTAGTCCCTCTTTCACCCTGAGCTAGCATTTCCTGGTTTTATGCAGAAGTCTCAATCCCAGACTCCTGCCTTGCTGGCCATAGAGTGCATTGTCAGTCTTCATGGGAGTATTTGAAAATCCTGCCACTTGGGACAATGCCTCCTGGACTGCAAAACATCAGCTCACTGCCTCAAATGTAGCCTTCAAATGCCATCATTATTTCTAATATAGAGAGATCTACTCTTTCTTCTCTTTAACATGGCTGTGCATTTCATTTGGAGAGACAGATCGTATCTTATGCAGAACTTCCATATATATGACCTAATGTAGGACACTGTATGAGTTTGCTAGCACTTCCATAACAAAGTACCATGGACTGAATTTATTTTCTCACAGTTCTGAAGGCTAGAAGTCGAGAAACAAGGCGTCAGTAGGCTTGGTTCCCACTGAGCCCTCTCTCTTTGGCTTGTAGGTGGCCATCTTCTCCCTGTGCCTTCACATTATGGTCTTTCCTGTGGGCAAATCTGTATCCAAGTCCCCTCTTTGGAGGCTGCTCATATTGGATTAAGGCCCACCCTGATGACCACGTAAATATCTTCTTAGTCCTTTCTGGCTGCTATAACAAAATGCCATAAACTGGGTAGCTTACAAACAACAACAATTTATTTTCCACCATTTTAGAAGTTAGGAAGTCCATGGCCAAGGAATGGGCAGATTCTGTGTCTGGTGAAGGTCTGCTCTGTGACTCACAGATGGCATCTTCTGTCTGTGTCCTCCTGTGGCAGAAGGGGCAAGGCAGCTCTCTGGGGGCTCTTTTATAAGGGCACAAACCACATTTATGAGGGACGCACCCTTACGACCTAGTCACCTCCTACCATCATCACGCCTGTGATCAGGTTTCAACACACGAACTCAGGGGTGGGGCACAAACATCCAAACCTGTATTTAAAGATCTTTTCCCCAAACACAGTCACATTCTCATGTACTAGGGTTAGGACTTCAACATGTGAATTTGAGTGTGACGGAAGCACAATTTGGCCCGTAACAGGCACCATTCCCATTCAATCTGTCAGTTTTCCCAAAACGGAGGTTCTGAATGGTCTTTTACACCCCTCTCCGAGTCCAGATCAAGATCAAGCTCCAATGTTCCCTTTGCTATGAAGCTTTTCCTGCTCCACTGCTCCCAGACAGATATAAGTGCCTCCTCATTCAAGGTACTTCATATACACTTCCCTTGCCAAAGTCATTGCTGGGTACATATGTCCTGTTATAGGAGAATGATGCGACAACACCAGGAGGTAGCACCTGGCACAAAAACTCTTTGAGGTGGTTACTATTATTTATCACATTTCTAAACTAAAGAAGCAAAGTCACAGAAGGTTAAGTAACCTACCCAAGATCACAAAGCTAGGCAGTGATGCTGTCAGGATTTGAACACATGGATCTTTCCCCCAGGACCCACACTTTTAACCACTATTTACTGACTTGGGAACCGAAGGAACTTGGTTTGAATTTCAGCTCTGCTACTGAATTCTCTGTGAACCTCCGAGAACGTTGTTCCAAACACACCGTGTTTGCTTCTTTAACAAATGCCAAGGACTGATGTTGGCCAGGGTGCCAGGGGCTGGGGATACAGAGAGCAAAGCCCAGCATGGACTGTGTTCTCATGGAGCTTACAGTACAACAGGGTGCTGGACCTGGGTGGCTGGAATGAGGTCATTATTTCATGGAGAGCACATTGCAAATCAAGAGGAGTGCCCAGAAGGAGGGGGACATGGCTCTCTGAGACTTTATAACACAGTCACCTGCTGTAGAATTTGAATGGCAATTTCAAGTCCCGCTTGGATAGATAGCAGGAGGAGGAACCGGCATTAATTAGGTGGGAGGTGTGGTCAAGGATGCAGAGAAATCATTCCCGATACACAGAGAAGAGCATGTCTCAAGGTTCCATGGAGCTGAGCAAAAATCAGGAAACTATAAGAACATCTGTGTAGCTAGAATATAAAGAATGAGGTTAAAGTTGCTCAGTACTAGATGATGTGGAAGAAACAGGCAGGGAAAGAGAATGCAAGACCTCTCTGAGCATTTCCACTGAAAGGATTGCACCAGGTTTAACCCATTCATAACCTGTGAATAAGAACATCTTCCTCACAAAGCTGTCGTGAGGAGTCAATGCAAAAAAAACCCATGTAAAATGTCTGAGTCGTGGTCAGCACTCAGACATTAGTCTTCCTTTCACTTCGCTCAACTGTATTTATTTTAAGGAATGTCTAGTCAACAGTCCCATCCATTGGGGTTTTAGTCCTCTTTTAAATTGATTTCCACATAATATGTAGGACACTGGTATCTCACCAGGCAGCACACATTTTCAGCCTTTAATTTGCATGGAAATTGCTAGATCAAATAATGTTGTCCTGCATAAAAACCACAACTGTGAAATCAAGTAAACCCTACATAAGTGGCCAAACCAGAAGATTTGCCAGATACCACCACTACCAATTAGAAGCCACAGTGATTTGGGACAGTATGTTAAAAAAATAAGAAGTCCTTCTTTCAAAGAGTACCACTAAAACTCTCCTTTTATAGAATGAACACAGGGAAACAGCATGTAATATTATTCTTCCCAAATGTTATTCGGTATAACTGAGTGCTCATGTGGTAAGATACTGCTAGATTTTCTTGCGTGATTTCTCATCTTTAGGTGTGCATATTCTGTGACTTTTCTCAAACACAGTGTAAAGAAATCCCCATTTCTCTTCTTTACCAAGTATACAATCAGTAACCTTCAAGTTTACCGCTACAAGGAGAGATTTTGGGTTGAGAAGGGGAACTAGAATGTGCATCTCTGTGTCCCTAAGATTTATTTTTCTTGTAGCATTTCTAGTGCTACCACCTCAATGGCCTTGGGTAGTGTTGGAGCAGGAGAAATCACTCATTTTTCCAGAGTTTAGCCTAAATGTGGACAAAGGATTCTTGTCTTTACACTCCCAGCATAACTGATACTGTGCTAGAAATGGCCACATCCAACTTTGCTAAATGGGACATCAACACCTAAATAAAGAAGGCCTTGAATGTAGATAATCTGTTTTATCCAAAAGACCTTCTCATACTGCCAGCTTGTGGCTCCATATACCTAAAGGCTGTTCCTAATTTTTCATCTCTTTAACTCTCAATATTCTAGGAGTTCATTCCTAGATATCTTAAATCTTACATCCCTTCATGGAAACATTGAGTCCAACAGAGACCCACATCTCCTTGTTAGACAACAGGAATAAAATTCATATGAAACTTCATCTCGTATTCTTCCATATGCTGCAGGTATATTTTGATGGGCCACAGCAATTAGTTCACTAGCTCTCAGAACAAATCTATAAATGAAAGATCCACTCAGACAACAGCAGAAGGCCCATTTTCTTACCAATATTTGCAGTGACACACACAGAAAAATTCTTATCCATTATAATGATGGTTAAAATGCGTAATAGAAAAATTGCTTTCTACGTTTAAGAAACTGAAATCCGCAGCAAAAGAGATTTGGATTTTTCAGGTGACCATTTTGGACTACGGGTTTCTGCACACTTTCACTAAAAAAAGTTCTAAAGTAAATGCTACTTCATGTTCTTAGAGCAGAAATAGACATTTCCACATGAATCAGCATAATCCAATCCTCCATTCAGTCACAGACTCAGAACCAAGTGAATCGTGCTTTACGGTAAAAGTCCTCCCTTGAGATAATAAGTCCTTTCCTGAACCAAGAAATAAGATCTTGCCACCCTCCGGGGCGGATCTCCCTTCTTGCCTGCTGCTATGTCTGTCCCTAAAATTTCTGTCTGGGAGTCCTCTCCTCACTATGCTGAGGCTGCAAACAGATGGAGTGTCCTCTAAGCAAACTTGGGGACGCACCTCATCATACTGTCACCAAGATTTTAAGACACAGCACTGAGCAATGATGTGCAAACGGATTCACAACCGGGCCATTGTTTCGGGCTGTGGTTACTCATATGTCAGTGTGCTTTCAAGCGCATATTCTTCACCAGCAGAGTCAACAACAGACCCTTAAATTACATAGCTGCGGGTGTAGACAGAGCCTTCCAACCCTGGCTCTCAATCAGAACAAAAATTGTGCTGAGACATAAAGAAAGCTCTGTATGGCTGGGAATGTTCATCCAGGAAAATCCAAAAATAGTGAGCTATTTTGCTGCGGATGCCCCAAGAGGACCTTAAGATAACACTTCGCTATAAGTGAATTTCAAGCAAAATTAATCTGCTAAGCTACCAGTAAAGAAATCCTACGTAGAACCCTGGTATGATATATTGAACACTTAAGCTGCTTGCTTGTCAATTTCAAACAATGGCTGCCTGAAGCCCTGATTTTAATATCCTAATCGTTGGATTAGTGGAAAACAATGCAAGATTGATTAGTTATGTCTGCCATGGCACTGGTAATGCAGAGTGGTATACTGGAAGCACCATGGAGTTACAGAACCTGTTATCAGATGTCACCATGTGGGTTAGACATTGCCTGAGTTCCTCAACTCTGTGCTGAATTCTCCATCCTTGAAAACTCCAAAGCCGTTTCCTTCTGTCTCTCTTACAATACTTTACTATATCCTACTCTTTATCATTTACATGTTTCTGTTTTCCTCTTCTAGGTCATTAATTCCTCAGGGAAGGAAACTACATTTTACTTATTATCACACTTCTCTCAGATCCTGGGATATATAGCCTTCTTTCTGTCCTTTTACTTGTTATTTAACTCAGCAATAGATACCGAACACTGCTATGATCTGAACATTGGTGTCTACCCAAAATTCATACACTGGAACCTAATACCTGATATGACAGTACTAAGAGGTGGGGCCTTTGGGAAGTGATTAAGCCATGAGGGCTCCACCGTTACGAATAGGATTAGGGCCCTTATAAAAGATGATCAAGGGAGCTCTCTTGGCCCTTCCAACTTGTAGGGACACGGAAGGCTCCAACTATGTGAAACAGGCCTTTACCATACACCAAATCTGCTGATATCTTGATCTTAGACTTCCCAGCCTCCAGAACTGTGAGCAATACATTTCTATTGTTTATATTACTAATTACCCAGTCTAAAGTATTTTATTATAGCAGCCCAAAGAGACCAAGACAAACACCTCCTCTGCATTGGAGCTAGCCAGAGTCCAGAACATAGGCATAAACAAGACATAATCCACACCTTCGATAAGCTCATACCCTGATTATAGAATGAATAGAGCAAAAATCAGATTCTTGTTCTCCACTGCTGTGATCTCTGCACATGATCATCCTTAGAGGACTTTGGTGTTTTATGGGTTATAAAATAGGTTTTATACACATCATATTCTGATACCATTCCAGTGAAGTGGAACAGCAAACTCAGGTCATGTCAATCAGAGAAAGTAAAAGACTTGCCTACATCTTTACCATGATATATTTTGACAAATAAATGAAGAAATGGTTTTGAAAGTCACTGTGAAGCAAATGGAGAAACCATCTTGAGTAGTACAGTGACCTGATTTCTCTGAGAATCATCTCAGCTTCAAACACAGAGCGTGAGACGTGGTAACTGCAGTAGGTTGAGTAAAACCCCCTCCCCAAAAGATGTCCACATCCTGATCCCTGGAACGTGTGAATATGTGAGGTTATACAGCAAAGGGGAATTAATGTTGCAAATTGGCTAGCCTGAAGTTACGGACTGCAGCCTGTTCTTTCCAGGTGGGCTGAGTATAATCACAAGGACATTAAATGGGGATTGGGGGGACGGAAAAGAATCAGAGATGACAGCATGAGAAGAACTCCGCTAGACACTACTGGCGTTGAAGACGGGAGAAGGCGTCCCAGCCATGCAACCCAGGCACCCCCTAAAGGCTGAAAAATGCAAGTAAATGGATTTTCCCCTGGAGCCCTGGGGATGAATGCAGCCTTGCCAACACCTGAACTGTAGCTCTATAAAACTCACTGTGAACTTCTGACCTCCAGACTTGTGAAATAATAAACGTGTTTTGTTTTAAGCCACTAAATTTATGGTAATTTATTATAGTAGCAATCAAAAGGAATCTAATACCAGGTCTTTGTGAGCAAATCAGTTCCAAATATCCTTTTTCACAGGATGTGTGTATATTAGACAAGAGACAGTATATACAGGGTCTTCCACCAATGTTAGCTACCATCTGCCCTCTCTTAGAAATATTGCATCCTGCGTGTCCTTTTTTATTTCTTAAATTACAGTTTACATAGTTACCTGCCTGTTCTATTCTCCATCTGACAGCATTCAGAACCACTAAAAAACATAAAAAAAAAAAACCCTTTCTTTAAAGTAACTCTCCATCCTAGCTACACATGAGAATCACCCATGAAGCATGTGAACAATATAGAGATGGCCAAGTCCTGTCTCAGACCAACTGAATCAGTCTCTCCAGGAGGAAGTCTCTAACACAGATCTTATTGTAAAAATCCCTCAGGTCATTCTAAGGCATGACAAGGTTGGGCACACCTGCAGGAACACTGCCCTTTTACAGCACAGGAGCGTGCCTCGACCTAGCTGGGACCAGAGTCCGGTCCCCTTGTTCTCCTGACCCAGCCCTTGTTCCCACCAGGCCCACGAGGAGACTTCCCAGCTCCTCCTCCTAAATACACCTGCTTTCCTGTTTTGTTTTTAGCTGCAGAAAGCTCTCATCAAAAGAAAACAGACTTGCAAGTCCAATAGATAAAGATGAAAATGGGATTTGAGAGCCTAGAACCCTTCCGATGCCTTCCACATCTACTCTGAACCTGAAGTTGCAGAGCTGGGATTATTGTTTACTGTTTAGTCGAGAGCTGAGCTGGACTTAAGCAACTATCTAGTGCAGTGTGTTGTCCTGAGCTATAGGCCACGGACCACTAGATCCTCAAGACATTAACAAGTGTCATCTGAAAACACCAACAACAGGGGGATTCCATGGTTAAATGTCTTAAGAAACCACTACCACACTCTTCCAATTCTTGGATGTTAAAGGCTCTGAGATGCCCTGCAATTAAAGAAGAAAAAAAAAAAAAGGTGTTTAACCTAATACTTCCTGCAAGGAACCATTTTTTTCAAGCAGCATCTGACATGCAGGGGATCTAGTTTGAAATTCAAATTCCTTCTTGTGAAATTTGAGAACACAGAGCTTGGAGAGGATGTCATTTGCCTACAGGCACTGAAACAAAGCCAATGTCTCCCCACGTTTCCCTGGCCCTCTAGAGTTCCCCAACCTGGGAACCTGAGCTGTGTCCAGCCCTCTGGCAGCTGCCACCTCCGGCACCTATGTTTCCCGTGACTGTCTGAGAACTTCCTCCTATCCCCCACACGCTGTTTCTGGGTGCAGGGGGAGTGATTGGAGCTGGTACATCAAGGCTCTGGCGTCTCTGTCCTCCAGGTTGGGGCACGCTCCGAGTGGAGTCTCAGGTCTCCAGTGGGAGTGAGCCCTGCTGCCCCGCCCCGTGGGAACACCTGCCCCGCAGTGCCCTCTCCATTGGCTCTTGTCCTTTCTGTTCCCCTAACTCTACTTCCTCACCTGCATTTCCCATGATCAACTTCCTAATGAGCTACCCACATCTGAGTCTTTGTCTCAAGGCCTGCTTTGGGAAGAAACCCAAAACAAAAAGTTACTCACTCACAAAGCAAGTTAGGGACAATGACCTAGATTTAAGGTCCAGTTCAGACAGTGAATAGATGATTTGGTTTTTATAAATGAAATCAGATTCTAGCTCAAGATGCCAAGTTTTAAACAGACATAGACATTTCCTCCTGAGACTAGCAGCTTAATTCTACTGTCAAAATCAAAAGAGTTTAAGATTTTCCTTCCTTCTGACCCTTAAATAAAAAAAGAGAGAAAAAAAGGCTGTTATAGACTGTTACAGACAATACATTTTACCTTATCTTCAGAAAGTAATCAGGGCTTCTCCACCTGTCTGTCCTTTGATGAAAGGTTACAGTCGAATAATATATCATGTTCTAGAATATTCTTTCAGAGCTACGAAGAAAACAAATGCCTAAGAAAGTTGAACTCAGGAATTTCTGAACAGGCTGCACATCTGAGTTGGCTCCGGGCTGCCAATTTTTTTTTTTTTTTTTTGGTCAAAAACAGTGCATAAATTTGCTCAAGAAATTAGCTGTCAATAGCAGGGGTGTAAAAACCTCACCAGAGCTTTAAATTTGGCTGAGGATCTCAAACAATTTTCCAGATATTTGAGGCTCAGAAAAACCTGACATTTTTCTTAGCAACATTTCCCTCCACCTCTGCTTTAATTTGCAAACCCTGAAACTAAGAAGGAAACTGTAATATGTACTAAATATTAGCTGGTATTGAGCAGGTAGATATGCTTTTTCTGATCACCCTTTTGTCAGGAGGCTTTTCGAGAAACTGTACTTGATTTGGGTGCATTGGATTTTCCCTGTATTTGAATTATGCATACTCCTGCATGCCAAACGAGGACATTTAATTTGGAAATTGCATGGGAAAAGCCTACAGCTTCACAGAAGAAGGGACCCTAGTGGGGTTTCAGCCAACCCAGCCTTATAGAGCTGAGAGGCGATAAATACCTACACCAAGGTAGGAAAAACACAGCCCCTTCCCTTTTTACCTTTGAGAAAACTGAGAAGTTCAAGGGCAGCTGGACAGCATCAGTACAGGCATTACAAAGAGATTTCCTAATAATGCATTAGTTGTATTATAGATAGGAGAAAGACAGGTAGTTTCTCAGGGAAAAAGAAAAGATCATTTTTCTAAAGGCTTGGCTTAGAACAACAGAAATGTCAGTGAACTAAATTGACGATTACTCCTTGGCCTGATGCCCACCACTCACGTAAGTCTATGGCTACCCACTAGGAACTCAAAAGTTATTACAGGAGATCTGTGTATCCATATACACAACAAACCTTGCCTGCAGACGAAATACATCATGTGCATATCGAGATCCTTCTTTGATTCTTTATACACCAGTTGATTCCAAAGTGTTACTGAATTTCACAAAAGTTATTTATCATTGTGTATTTCCCAACCTAGGGATATTAAAAAGTATAATTAGAATCATGTGGGATAGATGTTTTTGTCATTAAAAAGGGATTTTCGATCCCACAATCCAGAAATTCCATTCCTGGATATTTACTCCACAGAGATGCATCAATCTGTTCATCAATAATAGGCAGTATACAGGAACGGTCATGGTAGCATATTCACAATTTCCCCCAAAGTGGAAATGACCCAAAAGCCAACGAAAGCGGAATGGATCAATACATTGTGCTACAGTCACACAGTGGAACGCTACCTAGTAACATAAGCAAACAAACTACACCCAACGACAGGATGAATCTCACACATGTGATATAGAGCACATTAAGAAGTACCCTGTGTATAATTAATTCCATTTTCATAATATTCAAAAACAAGCAAAACTGAAAGATAGTGAGTATCGCCTTTTCTCCCCAATGGCTGGTATTTTATTTGTTTTATACCAGACTGACATCCTCCTTGAGGGCCAATAATCTACAAAGGGAAAAATGTGAGCTTTTCCATCAGAAAACTGAAGGCAGTTGAGATGTCTGGATCATCGTGATGAAGAGGCTTTGCCCAATTCCAAGTCCCTTGGATCAATTTTGGCATATACTTCCACCTACCAGGAAAAGGCATCCAACAATCAAATCAACAAGGCAACAAGCAATCAAAAATGACAGAGTGGCACCAAGGAGCAGAAAAACCTTCACATCCACCCCAGCTTTGTCTCCCAGCAAGAACAATGGCCTTTCCAAACACTCCCCAGAGTGTACTCAACCTCTACTTCTGCCTCTCCCCTACCCTCTTTCCTTCCCTTTGGTCCATAACCTGCACACTGTTCAAGACACATTCCCTGTGAAATGAGGTTTTCTTAAAAAAAAAATCATTAAGCCAAAATGAGCAGGGTTGAAAGTGCTAGGATTCCTGAATTAATAAGATTGCTGCCATCCGTGATTTTAACTTTCTCTTTTCTGTTGGCAGAAGCCAAGACATTAGGAGATATTTTCCAGCGTTACAGTCAAACTGTGCATTTTTAGATTTGTGGGCAGGCTGAGTGATCTCCAGCCAGAATCTCAGCCCTCAGCCCTGCATTCCAATGTCATTCTCTTACCACAGCATCATTTCTGGTCTCCCCAAAGTCATCGCCTTGGAGAAAATGAAGCACATTTTCAGAATTTAATTTAAGAACAGCCCAGGCAACCTAAGGCCAACTAACAAGGCAGCTGGTGAAGTCAGCAGAAGGAAGAGCTGATGTTGGCAAGATGCATGTGGCCAACACCTCCCAGCACAAAGACCCAGGGCAAGACCTTTCACACCTGGATTAAGAATTTCATCGGAGGTTAGAGCTTATGGGATTCAAGCAGCCTAAGTGCCCATAACTTTTCCTGCAATTAAAATTATTTAACAAAAAAAAAAAAAAAACAACAACACTCAAATAAAATATATATGCCAGGACTAGCCTACTTATTATCCAGGTATCAACTTGAATTTCATTTCTCATGGAAGCCTGACCCAGTCCTCATTAGGAACAATGCACACTTCTAACATCACTGGTCACAATTTCAATTTACTAATTACTTGTGTAATGATACAGATAGTATCTGTCCCTCCACATAAATGTAAGTTCCATGAGAGCAAGGACTGAAGCTGTCTTGTTCATCACTGTGTCTCGGTATCACAGACCTATTAGGCAGCCCTCAATAAATACCTGTAGCTAATGCTACCTAGCTGACTACATGGAGAGTTAGAACATAGCAATCCAGTAACTCCCACCTGCCCTACCTGGGACCCAGGAAAGAAATAAGAGTGTTTTTTCAGGAGCCCATATAAATGGTAAATCCATGATCAGATTTTATTTCTCCCAGTCTTCAGGTCCCCAAATTGCGTCCTTTCCCTAATTTATGGCACCATCATCCTCCAAGTTAACCAGTTTCAAAACATAAGAGACATCAATGGCTCCATCCTCTTTGTTATCCCCATTCTTCTATATGATTCTATCTCTAGAAACATCCTTCCAGATGTTTTTGGAACATCCAGAAACATGTTCTGAAACATCCTGCCCCACCTTCTCCTCTCATGCCACCCAAATCTGTCACTTCTTAGACATGGAACCAGTCTCTGACCTTCACTCTTTCTTTTAACCAGGTCTCTTCATTTCTAGCCAGTAGATAATTCTTCGTACTTTTAGGTCACATTCTACTATAAAAGGCACTAATGGATTCCTCAGACTCTGCTGAATAAAATGTAAAGTCCACAGCTTGGAACATTCTGTGTGGTCCCCAACCTGTCTCCAAAGTCTTCCCCACATGATCCCTCAATAGTCAACTGAAATGCCACTTTTTGGCCAGGCACAGTAGCCAACTCCTGGAATCCTAGCACTCTTGGAGGCTGAGGCTGGAGGATCGCTTGAAGTTAGGAGATCGAGACTAGCCTCAGCAAGAGGGAGACCACATCTCTACTAAAAGATGAATGAAATTAGCCAGACAACTAAAAATAGAAAAAATTAGCCAAGGATGGTGACACAAGCCTGTAATCCCAGCTACTTGGGAGGCTGTGGCAAGAGGATCACTCGAGCCCAAGAGCTTGAGGTTGCTGTAAGCTAGGCTGACACCATGGCACTCTAGCCAAGGCAACAGAGCAAGACAGAAAGATGAAAGACAGACAGAGAAAGAAAGAAAGAAAGAAAGAAAGAAAGAAAGAAAGAAAGAAAGAAAGAAAGAAAGAAAGAAAGAAAGAAAGAAAGAAAGAAAGAAAGAAAGAAAGAAAGAGTCAGTTTATGAAGAAAGACTTTCCTAATTCTTTCCCACCTAAAGATGCAACCAACTGCTCCCACCACATGTTTGAGAACTTTGTAAATGTTTAATTTTATAAATTATAAAGTATCTGATAAATTGTTTGTATTAATCTGCAAAGATCTTCCAGCCATAATCTAGATCACATTACGGGTCTTTGTTTACCCAAAAATGCCTAACATTATGTCACAATACCTTTTCAAAAACATTTCTTAAACTTAGTCAAATTCATTCATTCATTCATTCATTGTTTGGAACATTCAGTCCCTGTTTATTAAAGACTGCCCCACCCAAGGGATCATAATAATGTTGAATAATTGTGTGGCCATAGGCACGGAACTGTAACTCTTCTACACTTGGTTTCTTCATCTGTAAAATGAGCTGTGCTATGGACCAGATAATGCACATAAAGCACTTAACCCAGTGTCTGGTGCATAATATATGCTCAATAAATGTTAACCTTGTATTATTATTAGTATTGTTTCATGAGGCAGTCTGTTCCATTGGTGGGTAGCTATCATTACTAAAGCCTTCTTCCCAATTTTGGTTTAAAATATACCTCCCTATAACTCCTATTCATTGACCTTAGTTTCCTTGTCTGTGGGCAACAAGAATGAAGTGAACTCAAAGCAGGCTCAGATAACACTTTTAAAAACCTGATTCTCTGCCCCAGGCCTGGAGTGAAGAAAGGAAAACTGAGGTCAACTGGGGAGAGAGAGCTGGATTTCATTAATTCCACGGGTTTCTGAAAAGAGCTAAGGTTCTGCATGTGGGTGTTCATTTCCTACCTTAGGAGTCTCACTCTGGGAGTCCAATATACTGCTTAAATTTCATTTATTTCCTTTAGCTGTAGGATTTGGGTAGGCAAGGAAAATTCTGCAAAATGACTTCACCGTTGGCAGTGATGTGCCTTTGGCCAAATTGACCTGCAATTGCTCTAAGAGTGTCAGAAGTTTCCAAATTAGCTTAGTCCCTGTCTGGTGCTGAGTAGGCTGCTTGGGGGTGGGTCATGTCCATTGCCTGAGCCCTAATAAAGCAAGACGGAGCCAGCCGCCCCTGAAGAAGCATGTGCCCCTGTGTCCTCATTTCCCTCCACACCTGACGCAACTCCTGCTGGAAACTGTGACACTTAAAGACTTGTTTCTATATCTCATCTTCCCACACCCTCTTCCACTATACTCTTCTATCTCTGGTTTCATTCTTTTCTGAGTAAATGGCCTTTTACTGATAGAAGTTCCCCTTTGTTGAACAGACCAGTCTTTCACTTTCCTCAACATGCTCTAAACCTGCTCTGTTGTGCTCCACGGTTGGACAAACCGAGCTGCCGAGAAGTTTCCACCTCGACACCCAGGTACTGAGGCCTATGACACCGGAAGCTTATTTTCAGAATTCTGAAACCACTTCCAGAAGGGTCAGGAAGAGTCTCTGACTCTTGAGTGGTTGCAATGACTTATTTTCATGTACGTGCTAACTTTAGAAGAACCTATCATTTTCTTCAACTCAAGTACCTAAGGGGAAACAAACGATGTAGGTTTCTAAGAAACTTCACTAAATATCTACCATGTTCTACTGCATGACAGTAGTAATCTCCCAATTGACACTCTGCCACTACTTTTGTCCTCTGTAATCTAGTCTCCACCATATCAGGAAAGTGATTTAAAAAAATAAAAATAAAAATCAGAGTATCTTATAGTCCTGCTTGAAAATGTCCAGTAGCTTCAATTCTACTCAGGAGGGAAACATAGACTTTTCGAAGCCCTGTGTGCTCTGCCATTTCTCCACTCACTCATACACCATTGTCTTCTTATTCCCCACACATAAGCAAATAGAACTTCTGTGGCTCCTCAAATGTGGCCTTTCCTGGCAAAGGGCTCATAGTTTTTGCACTAACTCTTCCTTCCACTTGGATCATTCCTCCCCAAGGTCTAAATATCTGTCTCAGCCTAGTTCTTTTGCCTCCATCGTAAATTTAACTTCCTCTGAGAGCTCCAAAGCAGAACCTTCTTCCTTACCATGCAAAGCTGCTCTTTAAATAATTTAGTTTATTCTGTTCACAGCCAGCCTTATGCAGAGCCAGCCATCTTGGAACAGCCATGACTGATGTGGGCAATGATGCCAATTCCAAATAAAAAGGCTAATGAGAAGACTCTTCAAACATAGACTTGCTGCATTGCTCCCTGCGGTGGGAGAAAAACAATAACACAACATCAGCCTACAGTCGTTAAACTTATGTGAACCATCTATAAAAGTTACCTCCATAACAGCCACAGAACCGTCATCAAGCAGCATGATTAAGAAAGGAGGCCAGGCGCAGTGGCTCATGCCTGTAATCCTAGCACTCTGGGAGGCTGAGGTGGGTGGATCCCTTGAGGTCAGGAGTTCAAAACTAGCCTGAGCAAGAGCAAGACCCTGTCTCTACTATAAATAGAAATTAATTGGCCAACTAATACATATAGAAAAAATTAGCCCGGCATAGTGGCGCATGCCTGCAGTCCCAGCTACTAGGGAGGCTGAGACAGCAGGATTGCTTGAGCCCAGGAGATTGAGGTTGCTGTGAGCTAGGCTGACGCCACAGCACTCACTCTAGCCCGGGCAACAAAGCAACACGAAAGAAGAAAAAAAAAGAAGAAAAGAAAAGAAAAGAGAAAGAAAAGGAAAGAAAAGAAAGGGAAATATTCTCTTCTCTTTAGCAGTGCCTTGTTCATTTCACAGGAAGGAAATGCTACCCATGATGGAGCATCTCACTGTCATTGTAAGAGCCAAATGTGATTGCAGCAATAGGTTGCTTCTTTAATATTGCAATTTCCTTCTAGGACTGAGTCACCAGCCCACTTCATCCTCCTTAAATGCTATGAAAGCAATAATATGAATAAGAGGAATTTCTCCTTGACTTCACTATCCATCATGCTACTCAAAAGACAGACACTTGATAGGGGAACTTCTTTCAATAGTGGACAAATAAGCCTGTGGTTTGCAACCCCGTAGGAGGTGTGCCCAAATTTCCCAAGGCCTAGACAGTGGAAAACTAAAAGTAAAAATAAAACTTAAAAGTAACAATACCAGTAAATCCTAACATCTAGTGAGTGCTTATTCAGTGCCAGAAGCTATTTCAAGCCTTTTCCAGGTGTTATTTCACTTACATTCCATGTCAAGTGTTTGAAGATGTTATCATCTCTCCATTTTACAGATGAGAAAATTGAGGATTGAAGAGATTTAAAAACTAGCCCAAGATCACCAAGGAAGCAATGTGTTCAAATTCCAATTCAGGAGATCTGACTTCAACACTTTGTTCTGAACCACTGACTGTCACATTGTATGCCAAAAAGACTCAGGAGTAAATACATTGCAAACAATGCTCACAACACCCAAGTACTCAAGAGTCCCAAAAGGAAAAATGGTTATTGCAAGACCTCTGCTACCTTGCTGAAATCTTGAGACTGAGAAGTGTATTTGGTCCACTCAACCTTGTGCAATTCGACTCACAAAAAGTTTTGGGGATTCATGCAACATCTCACTCTCTTTCAATGTTACATATCTGTTGTATCTAATCCATGTCGTCTGCTCTGTTTCAACACACGCTACTCCCCCCCCCCACGGCCATCAGAAACCTTCATCAAACAGCCACCAAGAGTCATTCCAAATCTCAGTTCTAACCATATCGACCACCTCGCCCATTAGCTAATGGACCACCTGGGTTTGAACCCCAGATTTGCCGCTTACTACATGGAAAACCTTGAACATGTTACTTAACCTCATCTTAGGTTAGGTGCCCTCATCTTAAATGAGACTCAATAACTTTCCCACAAAGTTCTTTTGAAGATCTAGTTTACAGTGACTGCTCAAAAAATGGTAGCTATGTTGCAAAATAAAGTACCTGGAATTGAAGACTTTCTGTACACATGGCTCCTACCACCATTTCCAAGATTATTCCACATCAATGCCCTTCAACACTATTTGTACCCCTGAGGTTCACATTCTCTCCTCTAGACCACCATCCCTCCAAATGTGTTCCTTGGACCCTACACATCAGATTCATTGGCAGTGTTTTTTTTAAAATTCAGGTTCCTAGGTTCTGCCCTTGGCCTTGTCAATCAGAATTTCTGGCGATGGATCTTAACTGTCATCATTTTTAACAGCACCCACCCCCCAGCAATATGTGTACACACCAATGATTAAGTCTCATGGCACTGTCTGTGATAATGTTCTCTCTGCCTAAGATTCCTTTTAGCTCTCATATCTGTCACCCAAACCTCACCAATAACTCAAATTCTGACTTAAATTCCTCCTTCATAAGATCTTTCCAAATTCCTCTCTCCAGAAATAATCTGTCCCTACTTTGAATTATCACAGCACTTATTTATATACTTGGTGACTCTTCCTAATATTTGCAAGCTCCTTGAGGTGATAGTCAGTATATAATAATAATATTAATATTCCCAAAGTTGTCTATCATGATACTTTGCATACTCAGTGAAAATGAATTGAATAGACAGCATGGTGTCTAATTCCAGTATTTTTAGAACACTTTGATAAATCCTATGTATTAAAGTAACAACCTGACTCACTCAGAGAACAGACCTTTTTCTCTTTGTCTCTTCCCCTTCCGATTCCTGCTACCACCACCTACCAGTATAGCTCAAATCTTTGGAAGACGGAAATGAGTGAAAACCCTTCCTCACTGCCCTTTAGTGCGATTGAGACTGGTTGACAAGGTTAAAGAGCAAACCAATAGAGCAAGCACAAACAATGTTAAATTGTCAAGTTTTCCTGGTATGGGTTTCTGTTTTGCTGCAAGAACTGGAATGATTTTCCAGCACCTTGGCTGGCTTCTAGCTCCATGAGCACTGCAGGTTGCCTGCTATCCTTATTGCTGTGCTGCTAAACGAAAACTCTTCACTCATTCAATCTGCTCCCTTCTTAAAGCACCCCACTATTTTTTTTACCCCCACCCACGATCTCTTTATAGCCTGGCTTTTGCTGAAAGGGGCACATGTTATCTCCTAAAGGTGGTGAACTCAATGGCAGTGGTAACGCCGGTGTAATTTCAGACTCAAGAGTATACTCACATTGATGTAAGGTAGAAGCACTAATACTCATTTGTCATCCACTCTCATCTCACTATGTTCCATGACACTTACCCTGCAGTTTTTCAAACACACCAAGCTCTTTCCCATCTCAAGCCTCTGCATGAACAATTTCCTCTTCCTGGAATGCCCTTTTCCGCTATTCACATAAATACATGAATCTTTCCCTTAAGAATGATCTTCTCTTTCGAACCTTAGCTTACATATTCAGTCCTTAAAAAAAGGCTTGTATAGCTATATTTTTAAATTAAAGTAAACTTCTTTCACAACTTTTTTATTATTTCAACATATTAAGGGGTAACAAATGTTTTTGTTACATGGATAACTTTTATAATGCTTAAGTCAGGGCTATTAGGGTGCCCATCATTCTTCTCTATTTCAGTCCCTTATTTATTTCCTTCCTAGTACATACCACAATCTATAATTCTATTCATTTTTTATTCACTTGATCCTTGTATTTCCATAAATAACATATAATGAACAACATATAATGAACATATAACGACGGCGGGAGTCGTATCCATCTTGTTCACCATTTTCAACACATAGTGGCAGCTCATATTTGTTGAATGATTGAATAAAATAATTATACAATATATAACCACAAGGAAGCAAAGGGAGTCACACAATCAGACACATCAAATCTTTTATTCATATACAATTTTGCAAACAGGAAATAATCACTTTTGCTCCAATTTTGTAACAATATAAGATCAACAGCTCTGTGATGTAAGTTAGTTTGCTGTTAAAAGCAATAGGTCCTCCTCCTACTACTAGGCAATGATTGACCATAATACTTATTCCATAAATCTTAAAAATAAATCTCATTTCTCCAAATGGAACCGAACCCCTAGAGACGAGTTGACATCCTTAGGAGACATCAACACAGGAAAGACAACTTGAAGCAGATGTGGCTATTTTAGAAGGAAAAAAAACAAAAGTCTACATTCTGGTTTAACTTTGCAAGTCTCAAAGAATTCTTTCATGACAATACACTGAGAACTACATCGTGAAAATAAATAGCCACAGAGGAATATGGATTTAATTGCTTGAATTGCTGCATTAGCTAAAATAAAACAGCTGTGATCACATTCTGGGGTAAAAACCATTGTTCAACAAAGAGTTCCATTAAAGATCACCCCAGTGATGCCTAGCTCTCCTAAACCAGGCATACCACTCCCTGGACCACCCATTGTTCCTAGGGTAACAGGGATTCCAATTTTGGCGGGGATGAGAGAGTGGCATTTCGGTTGAAGAAATGTCTGTGCCATAGGGCACAGGACTGCCTGATACATTTTTCTCTTTTCCCTAAATACATGGCTCAAGTTACTCAAAATTACTCAGCAAAACAAATTCCTTTCATATTTCTATAATCCCAAGACACAGGAAAGGTGCTGGCCTGGCAGCTCAGACTTTTAGAGTTCCAATTCACTAAAAGATGAAACGAGAAGCAGACTTTGGTCCAAGTTCCTCCTAAGAAATATTGGTCAACAGACCTTGGTCCCTGAGAATATGAGTCCCCAAGGTGGTGGCTTTTGAAGTTTCTCAGGATCAGAAACCACCTTGAAATACTGAAATATTGAAAAAGCCATAGAGCCCTCTGACAAAAACATACATATATGTGCTAGCACAAGGTTTGAAATCCAGCCTCCAGAAGCTCTGTAAACATCCTAAAATTATCTGAGGTCCACAGCCTCAGAACTCCCATCCCAAAACACGAAGCAGGGCTTGAGATGGGGAAAGCCAAGAATGCAAGTATTTGTTGCTTTTGTTTTTCCCACCAACCACCATCCTGGTATCCACTTTAAATACCTTCACCACACACCCCTCTTATCCTGGACTCTTCCACAGGCTGATTTGCAAATCTGGAAACACACAACCAACATTATCAAATCAAGGGGTTAAGTAGAAAGGCAATCTCAAGGAGAGAGGAGCAGAATAGTTACTGAGCAGAAGCTCGAGTTGCAATATTTGGTCAACTCCTACATTTCTAACACTCTGTCCCATAGACCTCACAAGCCAACTGTTCTAAGAGTTAAATGTGCCGAAGAGTCAACCTGTGGGAAAGTTACCTTAAAATGCAGAATTTTTTTAGGACTTACCTAGCCTCTGATTCAAAAGCTTTCTGTAGTTGTATTAAACATTCAGGTGATTCTAAAACTGGTGGCCATTTAAATGTCAATCTTGATGTCTTCTGATATTTCTCAGTCTATGAGAAATCTCAATATTTTAGGATTCAAACTATGTATTACTTCCTCTTGTATCCGGAAGTAGCACACACACCCTTTGTCTGATCATGAGAACCAGAGGTGCCACTATGTCCTCCCAACTATACCCCTTTTAAGTGAGTCAGGTAGTTCCTGGGAATTGTTCAGCTATGGATTATCACCTGAGCAGTAGCCTTAATTTTATCTGCAAAGTCCCTTGCCATGTAATATAACATTCACGGGCATGAGACGAAGAGGAGGTGGCCACAGAGGTCAAAATCTTTCCTATGGCAACTGCCTGCCTCTTCTACCCATCCCTCAAGACCCTCCTTCTCCAGGGTGACTCCCTAGTGATTTTAACTCTCAGAAATGACTCCTCCCTTTTTGAATTCCTATTGCACCTGGTTTAGCTGTTTACTGTAAACTATACACTAGAGATAATGTCCCTCATTTGTTCTCTAATTGTTGCATGTTTGCCACCTGCCACCTGATTACCAGTTGAGAGCAAAACATGCTTTAAATGTCTCTCCATCTCACACAATATAAAGCCCATCATAAGCAGAGAGTAGATACAATGTTTGTTGCTTTTGCCTGCCCAGCATCTACTCCCCTTTCCTCTGCATTTTCTCCTGGTAATAGCATTTTGATTTCCCTCTGGGGGGCTACCTTCCTTCAGCCTGTGTCCATTTGTTTCAGTTGGGGCTATGGGGTAACTTCCAGGTGAGGGCACATGATCTAGGTTAGGCCAATTAGCATAACCCATTCCCCCGGTCACGATGATTGGTTCATATTATCACATGACTCACAAGAGGCCAATGAGATGTAGTCCTGGAACTTCTGCAAGTGCAACTAACAAAGGAGTCGTCTACTTATATGTACAATGCCAGCCTGGTGGTGAGCTTCTGCCAGCCATGTTGTTACCACTAGGGGAAGATCTGTCCGAAAATGGGACGACACAGATGCAAGCAGGGCTGAGACACACAGCGCCAGTGACTGAGTCCTAGCAACCTGGTTTCTGGATTCAGCCAGGCCAGAAGCCAGCCCCACCCCACCCCCAAACGCTTCAGTTACACCCAGTGTACAGCCAATAATATAAAACAGTATTTAAGCCAATGTAAGTTTTATTTCTACCACTTAAACCGAGAGTCCATGTTTTATTTAAATGCTTCATGAAAACTGACTGGTTAAAACCCATTTTTAGACTTGAGAAATGTTGGGCATATTTGGGTTCTTAAAGCCTAGAAAATACCTCTTCACAAAAGGTCAGTTGTTTAACATCTGTCTTTGGCAAAGATGACTCACATGGTGATAAACTATGGCCTCTGGAACCACATCATTGAAACTGCATCCCAGCTCTGCTACTCAAAATTTGCACAACTTTGAGCAAGTTATTTTGGAGTCTTTAAGCAAAGGAAGACAACAGCGTAAAAAAAAAAAAAGTGCATTTTTATTGAAAGATGATTTTCTATAGGTAGACTGAAGGGTGCAGAGACAGAGACACATTATCAATGTACAGAGACAGGAAACATTATCAATGTTCAGGCAAAAGAGGATATGGGTTTAGACCAGGGCAACATCATTTAGGATACACAGCAGGGGACGGATTGCAAAAACTACAACACTTAGCAGCAAACCGAATTTGTAGTATAGGGGAAAGTAATAGTTCAAATCTCCTGGAAACTCGCTCAATTATTTTTATTCAGAGATACCAAAATAAGGAGAAATACAGCCTGCTAAGCCAAGTGGTGGAATGCTCTTAAATTCTAGTTTATCTGCTGAGTTATCTGACAAACACGACTTCTGGAGTAGACCTATAGCTTCCTGCCTCTTGAAAACCTGAACAGTTTGTCACCTCTGGGCAGCAGAGGGAGATTTTTCTGGCAGGTGATGCCTTCATCTCTTTGATTTAAAGCTGTGTTAACCAAAGCATTATAGGCATATACTGATGGCATATTAGGTAGTTTTAGGTGGATTACAGGATGGCTAGCTGTACTCAGACAAGACATTAAATAACTCTGAATTGCACAGGGAGAAAACTATTCCCTTTCAGGCAACTTGATGATTTTGTCCAGGGGGAAAAACAAACTCACGTGGGAACTAAAACATCTTTAACACCTTCTTCCCAGCACTTGCTAATTCCCATGTTTCCTAGGAAACCGGTCTCAAGCTCAAAACCTTGAGGAGGCCACAGTATCTCACCAGAATTTAGTCATTTTGTTGAATTTAATTTTTACACATACTTTCTATTTATGGCAGGTGGAACTTGCTTTCCACTTATAATAGCTATATGTCTCTCTTACAATAATGTATCAAAAAAAAAAAAAAAGTGATTCTGTTTAAAGGAAACTAAAGCAATGTGGCCCATAGCTATGGCGGGAATTGGGACAAGGGTCTACAAATGATGGCTGTCTTGGACCAAGATTTCTAAAACATCGTTCATCAGGGGTGGAACCTCTGGCACTATGACAAATGTCTTCTTAGGAGGGGTAGCACTCAGCAGATCACTGCCATTATGCCATGAACCTAAAAGCCTGCAGTAAGTAAAGAAAGGTGCCTTCGGTTTGGATAGCATGTGCTTCTAGGCACGCTTGTCCTGCCCCCGGCAAGAATCTGCCAGCACTGCAGGGGTGGTGTTCCCAACCTATGCTCAGAGCAGCCTCACTGTGTGCAGCGTTCCTGAAACCCCTCCCCGGGAGCCCAGTATTCATACAATCTCCTTAAACAGCTCCTTGTTCTAAACAACCCAGGACTTCGTTTCGCTCATTAGGAATAAACACTTGCAGCTGCGACGTTTGGAGATGGCTCAGGCTCTTGCTCCCAGACGCACTCAGCTGGGCTGCGCGTGGGATGGACGCATCAGCCCTTCCCGGACACCCTGCCAGGCTTCTGTGGAACATTCATTCACACGTGCCGCAGGAAAACCTTCGGACACGCACATCAAACCATCTGGCATGGCTGCGTTTAATTGCACTGGCGATCTTTTTGTTTACTGAGGAGCTGACTTTTCAAGGTGGGGGGGAAAAAAAAATCCCAACTTCTGACCGACCAGGGGAGAGCCAACGCTACTCAACTTCTCCCCCCAGTGGACATTTAACGCAAGGACCACGGCCATCGCGGCCTGTAGCTTTTGAATTTCACAGTCAAAAATGGCATTAAACATTAAAAACGTGAACTGTCAACCATATTCAGTCCCCTGACTTATTATTATTTGTAAATTAAGATAATTAAAAACCAAATATCATCTGACATCACTTGAAACTCATAAATGCGTGACATTTTAGCCAGAATGTGTTGTTATTAAATATGAAATGTCCAATTTCCTTAAGTACTAAGTTAGACAGTTGATCTCTCTGACATTTCACTTTGACAAGTCTAGTTTTATTTTTATTGTGAAGAAACATCCTTAGTCTCACAAATGCACGGTTTGGCTCGTGATTATCTTTCAAATTTTTTCTTAGAGAAATTTTTGTGAAACCAGGGATAAGTCAAAAATTCGTGTTATTTTCTAGTATGAGTTCCATTGTGGAACCAATGTAGCACAGACAGTTTGAAATATCAATAAAGTGTTTTGGAAGTATATGGCTAATGAACCCACAGTATATTGATAGTGTGAGAAGTTCCATTCTGGTGATTTTAATCTTGAAAATGAGCCACTTGGGCGACCTAAGATCAAAGTGAATAATGGTAAGTTGAAAGCTGTAGTGGAAGTGAATCCATCTCAACCTACAGGTGAATTAGCAGCAAGGTTTGACGTTACTATTCCAACAATATTGGACTATTTGCAACAAATGAGCAAGGTAAAGAAGGTGGATAGGTGGGTTCTGCATGAATTAACTACGAGCATCAGAACAGAAATTGTCTAGAAGCTTGCCTAGCTTTGATGTCACGACATAAAGGTGAACCATTTCTACACTGTATTGTTACATGTAATGAAAAGTGGATTCTTTTTGACAATTGCAAGCATTCGGCATGATGACTGGATAAAGATGAAGTGCTAAAACACAGTCCAAAACAAAATATTCATCAAAAAAACAAATCTTAATCAAAAGAAGCTAATGGTGTCTGTTTGGTGGCCCAGCACTGGCATTATCCACTACAGCTTCATGGAACCTGGTCAGTCAATTACAGTGGACCTCTGCTGCAAGTAATTGGATGAAATAAGGATCTTTGAGATTAAGAAGCCAAGATTGGTCGATAGAGACAGGCCAATCCTCTTGCAAGATAACACTCGACCACACGTCACACAAACAATGCTGTTCAAACTGTGGAGCCTGGACTTGGAAACTCTCCCATCATCCACCATGTTCACCAGACCTTGCACCAAGCGACTACCACTTCTTTCAGGCTTTGGACCACTTCTTGCAAGCAAAAATATTCAATTCTCAATAAGCTATGGAAAATGCTTTTCGCAATTTCATTGCCACTCACTCTCCAGGCTTCTTCGAGGCTGGCATAAACAAGCTACGGTTAAGATGGCAAAACTACGTGGTTAGTTTAGGCACATACTTTGACTAATTGTACTACTTACTGTTTGAGATATAACAAACTGCTTTTTGATTTGAAATTGGATATGTCATATTTAATGACCTAATGTTAATATGAAGGACTCGATCTCAGTGTCAAAGCCAGCTCCAAAGTTTTGTCCATGAATTAGGCGGGGGGCTTCTGACTGCTGGTTCAATGCTCTTTCTCCTCCAACCACCTCAAATAATACATTAAAAATAAATTAATATAAAAAATGAGTACACATAGTCAAATGATCTCTGACAAAGAAACAAAGGCAAATACAGTGGAAAAGAGAGTCTCTCAACAAATGGTCCTGGAACAACTGGATATCCACGTGGACACAGAATGGAATTTTCCCTTCACAAAAATGGACTCCAAAATAGATCACAGACTAAATGTAAAATGTAAAACTATAAAATTCATATAATAGGAGAAAACCTAGTGGTCTTGGGTTTAACGATGACTCTTTTTTTTTTTTTTTGAGACAGAGTCTCGCTTTGTTGCCCAGGCTAGAGTGAGTGCTGTGGCGTCAGCCTAGCTCACAGCAACCTCAAACTCCTGGGCTCAAGCGATCCTTCTGCCTCAGCCTCCCGAGTAGCTGGGACTACAGGCATGCGCCACCATGCCCGGCTAATTTTTTCTATATATATTAGTTGGCCAATTAATTTCTTTCTATTTATAGTAGAGACG
>VSMD01129136.1:0-28339 GCA_008750895.1 Mirza zaza
AAAAAACAACTTTTCTCTAAGGCTTTTCTCAATGCCTTTAGGTAATTAGGTGCCCCTATTCTATGCTTTCCTTTAGTGTGGCACTTATCCTCAACCCTGGCTACCCATTAAAATTACCTGGGGAGCTTTTGAAAAATTCTGGTGTCCAGACACCACCCTAGGCCAATTGAATCAGGAAATCTGGGGATAGGATCTTAGCACTATATGTTTTTTAAATACCCCAGGTGATTCTGAGGGGCAGCCAGGATTGAGAATCACTGCTGTGTTATTATTGCCTGTCTACTTGTTTATTACCTTGACGACTCTGTGAGCTCTTTGAGTACAGGATCATGTTTGACTCAAACCTGTGTCTCTAACCTGCAGCATGGGACCTGATAACAGGTCAAGTGCCTAGGACAGGAAAGTTCACATTAAACAGTATTATGATTTCAAGTTTTGTGTAATTTTGTTATGATTGTGGTATATATAATCACCCAGGACATTGTTTTTTAAACTGTGAGTTGCCACTCATTAGCATATCATGGAATCAATTTAGTAGTTCAGATGAGCATGGCAAAAAAATTGAATAGAAAATGTCAGAGTGGGTCCTATATAGTAAGAGTTAGTGTAGTACTGTGAAACACACATGTGTGATTCAGGATGCAATGTAAACTATATTTCTACTGTTTCATTTCTATATTTTCTACTGTTTCATTTCTACTGATTTGATTCAAAATGCTGGAAATCCAATGACTTAGGACAAATAATATAACATGTTTCTGTTTTGTTATCTTTAAAATGGGCACAGTAATAGCACCTCCTACCTAATGGTATTGTAATGAAGATTAGATGAGCTAACACATGTAAGTGCTTGGTGTCCAGTACAGAGTAAATAATCAACAGTAGCCATTAATATTGTGTGACAACAAAAACATTTTTAAAAAGTAGAATATAGGCCGGGCGCGGTGGCTCACACCTGTAATCCTAGCACTCTGGGAGGCCGAGGTGGGCGGATTGCTCGAGGTCAGGAGTTCGAAACCAACCTGAGCAAGAGCGAGACCCCGTCTCTACTATAAATAGAAAGAAATTAATTGACCAACTAATTTATATAGGAAAAATTAGCCGGGCGTGGTGGCGCATGCTTGTAATCCCAGCTACTCGGGAGGCTGAGGCAGGAGGATTGCTTGAGCCCAGGAGTTTGAGGTTGTTGTGAGCTAGGCTGACGCCATAGCACTCACTCTAGCCTGGACAACAAAGCGAGACTCTGTCTCAAAAAAATAAATAAATAAAAAGTAGAATATAAAATTTTATTTATGCTGTGGTTACTGTTGTATAACATGATGCATGCAGATAGACAAGGTGATTTATCTTACTATATTAGATCAGTTATTATTGGTAAATGCTATGGCAATAAATAACCTTTTGCAAATAAGTACTGTACCCAACTTCTTTTCTTTTTTTGAGGCCAGGAATATCGTGGGGCCTGATTGGACTGGTGGAGGTGCTGCCTTAGATTCTATCTGAGGCTACATCCTATTAATATCTTTACTGCATCTGACAGTGCCCACAGGCTATCTCTGCACCTGCTCTTGGAAAATTAACACAGCTCTGTTTAGAGGCCCTGGGGGGAGGGACTCAGCAGGGCTTAGTTATTTAAGTACCTAAAGGACTTAGCACCATGCCTGGCACTCAATAAATGTGGGCTAAATTGAATTGAACTGTTGATAACAATTATGTGACCTTGATCGAGTCACTCCCACTCTCTGGACCAGAATTTCCTGTGGGTAAAATAAAGGAGTTTGCATGGAAGTTTAGAGATATAAGGTTCTCTGATTTTACAAATGGGGAAACTGAGACCCAAATAGCAGAAGGTACTTGCCCAAGTTCGAATCACAAGTTGGAAGAGAGGCAGACAGAAGTTAACAGCTGAAGTCTCCTCCCTCCATGGTAAAGAACTTTGTATTGTTAAATACAATAGCAGTATTGTCTTTTCAATCCAATTCTATTACTATGATCCTAGGGAGCAGTTAGAAACAACAAACTAAAGATATACATAGCAGCAGGGATAAATCTTGAAAAATATAGTGTGGTATCTAAAAGTAAAATACAGCATGAGATTATAACCCAGTACCATTTATATAAATGTAAAATATGTGCATACAAAATGAAAATGCATGTTTTGCAAGAACAATATAAATGGGGACACAATAAACACATTAGAAGACTTGTCTGTATGGGTGAGGAAAGGAAAAGGGAGAAAAGAAAATAAGTAAATAAAACAAGAGAGAGGCCTTTAAGGTCAAAGAATACAGTGTGCCATGAACTAAGAAGTATGCTTAACTCAACTCTGCACCTGAAGACATAAAATATATTTTATATTATATAATATTTATATAATAACAAGCTATGCTTTCTCATGGATTTCATTTCTATCAGTATGTGTAAAAGGAAAGCAGATAGGTTCTGTCACTGAATTCTAAAAATCCCCTCCTCCTCTCCTTGGCCTCTACCCTACTTTAGGCCCCTGCTTCTCTCACCCAGACTCCTGGAGCAGCTTTCTCCTTGGTCTCCCTACTTCTAATCTCGTCCCATCCAATCCAGTGCAATTTTCCACGGAGCAACCAGAATAATCTTTGTCACACAAAAATCTGACCATGTTACTTCTTTGTTTAAATATCCTTCAAATAAGAAAAGAAAAAAAGAACACCTCCTCTAAATAAACAAACAAACAAAAATACCCTTTATCGATTTAGTTTTGACCAATAACCTATATAGCGTGGGGCAGTGGTCAAGCACACTGGAACTGACTGCCCGGGTGTGTAGCCTGGTTCTGCCACTTTCTGTGGAATTTTAAGCCAGGTAACCCCACTGTGCCTCTATTTCCTAATCTGTAAAATAGGAATAATAATAGCACACCCCATTGTGCGGTTGGTGCATTAAATTAAAGCATATGAAACATTTCAAATTGCCTGTCACACCACAAACATTTAGTTGTTATTTTTATTCCCAACCCTCCACTGTTTGAGTCCCAAACCCTCCAGCCTCATTTCCTGCCTCTTCCTCTCTATTTCTGATGCTTGAAAGGCCCTGTTTCCTCTTCTCTGCCTTGTAGACTCCCACTTGATTTGAAATCCCCTCCTCTGGGAAGCCTTGCTTCAGGCCCCTTGCCACAGATGGGGTGCAGTTGATGGGGAGTCCTCTCTCGTGCTCCTAACCCCCTGTGTATTTATCATGCTGTGTCGTAAATTTGTCTTCGAGTGTCTGTTTGCCTAATACACGGTACCTGGCATATGATATGTATTCAATAAATATTTATTTTTAAAAACCTTCTATTGACATATAACATGCATACAGCAAAGTTAAGATATCATAACCACACAGCCTTGATAAACATTTGCAAACTGAGTGCACCATGTAACCTGCACCCAGATCCATAAACAGAATACTTCCAGGATTCCAGAAGCCTTCGCCTTTTCCAGCGACTACCTCCCAAGGCCCCAATCCCGATTTCTGACAGCATAGATTAGTTTTGCCTGTTTTTGTACTTTGTCTAAATGGAATCATACGTACTCTTTTCTATTTGGCTTCTTTCACTCCTCATATGTTTCACTCATCAATATTCTATATTTGTGTGCATAATTACAGATTGTTCATCCTCATGCTGTGTGTATACGATTAAATTGTGTGAATATGCTACAACTTGTTTATCCATTCTACTGTTAATGGGCACTCAATAAATATTTCTTGAATGAATGAAGAAATCTGCCCATCCTCCTACGTTGTGAGTTTTTTGAGGAAAGAGATAGGGTTTTATTCATCTATAAATCTCCAGTATCTAGCATGGGGCCTGGCACTTGGTGGGAGCCCAGTGAGTATTTGAGGAATGAACTGCTGTATGATTCCCCCGAGCCTTTGTAATTAAACTGGTCATTTCCTCATCCTCGGAGGGGCCCCAGCTTCAGATCCCTGGGTGATGCAGGTGAGTTGCTAGGCAACAGCATGAGGTTGGCTCTGGGGTCACAGTGGAGAGTGTGCTGCCGAGGCCAGCCTGATGGTAATTGGAAACACTTCTATTCAGCAGCCTCTGAACTGCCTCTGGTTTCTCCCCTCCAGCCCATCCCCCCAACAGCTGCAGGAGGGATTGTTCTAAAACAGACATCAGATCACTGCACTCCCCTGTTCCAAAACCTCCTGGCTCTCAGTGAGGAAACTAAGGTTCAGAGAGTTTAAATAACTTGCCCAAAGTCCGTATAACAAATAAAATACAGAGTTAAACCAGGTTTGTCTGTTTCTAAAACCCAAGTTCTTTCCAGTATTTTGATTTGGAAGAGTTGAATTTGGAGTGCCCACTGGTGGAGAGATGCAGGCTGGAGTCTATTGTGGTTACATTGCTGTTCTCCTTGTCAAAGCTGCCTGTGGGGTAGGTGTTCCAGTAATAAACAGGAGCCTACAGGATGGGAGACCAGGTCCCCATGAGAAAAGACATGAACTTGAAGGTTCCCTCCAACTTAATATCTGAAATTTGGGATCTGGGGTTTCGATTGGTGGGCCTTGATCCCAAGTAGCAGGCAGAGCCTCTCTGCCTGACCTCACTTATCCCAGAAAGACACAACAGAGCCATAAGCACTTGACCAAGTCTGCAGGAACAGAGGAGGGTCGTAAGGAAAGGATTCCAGGACAAGAGGACATTTTGAACAATGAGTAAGAGATGGCTAGGTGGAGACAAGGGGAATGTAATGGAGGCAGTTCAAATTGCCGGTGATGGCTGAGCCTAGTGGCTCATGCCTATAATCTCAGCACTTTGGGAGGCCAAGGCAGGAGGATCACTTGAGGCCAGGAATTTGAGACCAGCCTGGGCAACATAGTGAGAACCTCCTCTCTTTAAAAGGGGTGGTGGTGTGCACCTGTAGTCTCAACTAGTCAGGAAGCTGAGGTGGGAGGATCCCTTGAGCCCAGGAGTTCTAGTTTACAATGAGCTAATACTGTACCACCGCACTCCAGCCTGGGCGATAGAGCAAGACCCTGTCTCCAAAAAAATAAAAATAAATGGCTGGTGGTGTGGATCAGGAGAGATTTAATAATCTGGTTGAAGCCTACTTTCCTAGGTGAAATTACAGTTCTTTCAGGCATTTGTTCATTCATTTATTTGTCCCATAAATATTTCTTGAAAGCCATGTACCCTATGCCTCAACCACAATGAACTGCTCACTGCTTTTCATACAAACAACAACAACTCTATTCCCCTTCCAGCTTTTGCGTGCATACATGGTTTCTGTGAGAAACCATGGCAGTAAGTCTGTAGTAGTCTGGATGGAGTAGTAGATGGAGAAAGGGCAAGTAAAGGAAGGCTTCCAGGGGAAAGTGTCATTCAAGCTGATACCAGAAAGAAGTGTAGTTTTAGACAGGTCAGGAAGGGGGAACAGGAAACTGGTCTAAGTAGAGGAACATCATGTGTAAAGGCTCAGAGGCAAGACAGCATGGTGTATTTGTACTAGAAGCTTCTCGTGGCAAATTCTTACACATTCTTTATGTCTCCATTCAAACATGACCCTCTTCCTTCGTGGAGCCATCCCCCATTGTCCCAGTGAGACTTCCATCCTCTCCTGTTCCCTAAAGCCTTACAGTCTCTGGCCACAGCGCCCTGAACGCGCCCGATCTCGTCCGATCTTGGAAACCTAAAGCCTTACAATGCCATTTCTTGTTTTCTTTTACAAATTAAAAAAATTTTTTGGAGATAAGGGTCTTGCCATATCACCCAGGCCAGTCTTGAACTCCCAGGTACAAGTGATCATCCGGCCTCAGCCTCCCGAGTGGATGGGACTATAAGTGCCAGCTACCACACCCGGCCCTAGAATGTCTTTTCTTAGAGAATTATATTGTCAATTATCTGAGGTAATATTTTGTTTGTATTTGTCAGCCTCCTAAAGACCATAAGTTCCTTGAAAGCAGGGAATTATGTCTGATTCTGCTTTGCAAGATCAACTAGTAAATAGTGGGCAGTCAAAAAATACTATCAAATGAATGAATAAATGAACAAACCATTCACGTGTCTTTCTCCTCCACTGAATAAGTTGTTCAAAGGCAAGAATCCTAATTTATCTCTAAGAAATCTCTGGCTTTTCAGCATAGCGGAGAGTACACAGGCTTTCAGAGACAAACAGACTAAGGGCAAATCTCAGATGAACCACGTACTAGCTGTGTGACCTTGAGTAAGTTGCTTATCTTTCCTTGCCTTCGGTTTCCCAATGGCCCAGTGGAGCAATAGTTCCGACCTCACAGGGTTGCTGTGAGGCTTGAATGAGAAAATATATTTAAATTGCCTGGCACTACCTGGCACATAGTGCTGGTTGAGTGAATGGATAGAAGGGTGGTCCAGCGGTGGCTGAAGAGAAGATAAAGGAGAAGGTAACCCAGATAGGGAGTGGAGATGGATTCTGCCCCTTATGCCACTGGCTGGCACATAGCTGCGAACAAAATGATAACCCAGAACCATAACGTTCCTCCTGTCAGACTCTTAGCAGTATCACTTGCTACCTAGACTCTGGCTTCTTGCCACCCAGACCATGTCTGAGTTCATCACACAATGTTGTGTGCTCAGTCCCCCTCAGACCTTCCCACTTTCCCCATCCTTTCATTCACTCCCTTATAGCAGCTGTGAGTACCAGTCTGTTTTCTTCCCAGACTGCAGAGCAAGGACCAGGACGGATTCCTACTCCTGGCTCCTCAGTGCCTGGCACAGGGCGAGCAGTTCTCATCAACCACATGTGGAGTTGAAATATAAGGAAGTCTGACCAATACATTCAGGGTGATTACAGACTATTTCAACTCAAAGACATCCCATTAAAAAAAAAAATCTTGTTTCCTGGTAGCAATTTTCTCTTTAAGGCCAGTGATTTGGTTTATTGAAAGACCTTAAAGTGCTGTTGATCTGAGCCAAAGAAGGTTCAGAAAGACTTTCCTTGGCAGAGACTCAAACTTTTCTTTCTATTATGTTAGTTTCTTTAAACAAAAAAGGATTTAAAAATCTTTTAAAATTGATTCTCTTCTAAACACTCAAGGAAAGAACGTCTATCCTGTGGCTGGGCACTGATTGACTCTAAGAATAAAGTAGGGGTCACTTAATTGTAGAGACATGAAATGTCCGACACTTTCCACCTACATATTTCTTGTAATTGGCAATAATTTCCCCCTCCCCCACCACCTGATTGAGAGACAGCTCACTTCCTATTAGAAGAAAACCAGATCACTAACCTCGGAACCTGAGTCCTGGAAAGAGTTTATTTTACCAGAGCATGCTTCCAGAGGGAGCGGAAAGCAGGAAACCTGCGTTTTCTCTCTCTTTCAGTACACCTGGTACCTGGACTTATCACCATGCTTGCGATTGGTCTCAGCTTTCCCCCCGCCCCCTCTTGGGACACTTTACAGCCTTCGAAATATTTCGGCAGATGTTTCCTGTGGAAAATATTCCACAGGGCTGCCCTCTGTTATATGGGTTTCTGGTAGAAGTATCAAAGGTTTGAGACTAGGCCCCATATGGAGATGTTAGGAGGTGTATTGTACTTGTAAGAGATCTGTTGTAATATTAGAAAATTCCTCTTTAGAAATTTCCTTACATTGCCAACAATTAAAACCTCTTCTTTTCTTCGGCCAGCAAACTTTGGAATTTTTCAAACTCTTGGCCCTACCACTTATTAACTGTATAGTTTTGGACAAGTTGCTTAACCTCTTTGGAACTCAATTTCCTTTTCTGGAAAAAAGTTCCCACCACCAAGGGTTGTGATGAGGTAGGGAGAGGAGGTATGTGAAATCCTGGCACATAGTAATTACTCATAAATTGTAACTATTATCCATGTTATACCATTGAACCAAAGGCTCAGCTCTGCCTAGTTTCTGAGCCAATCCTGGCCAACAAAAGGGGAGCCTGCCTCCCCTCTAATAGGCAAGTAGCGCCAAGAATTAGACCTGGTTTTTGATACACCAGGTGTGAACCCTGGTTCAGTTTGTACAACTGGCCTTTAGCTGAAATTCTCCCGCTTAATACACCTGCCCCATGATTGTCAATCTGCGTAAGTCCTCCTGATCCTAACCCAGGTAGGGAGCAGGGATGGATTCTGCTCCTTATGCCACTGGGTGGCATACGGCTGTGAACAGATTAATAACCCAGAACCACAACGTTCCTCCCATTAGACTCTTATCAGTATCACTTGCCACCTAGACTCTGGCTTCTCGCCACCCAAACCCATATATCCAGACCATGTCTGAGTTCATCACACTCTTTGAACATATGGTGCATTGCCCAAGAAGTTCTTCAGGCTTCTCCTCATTAGGTCTCCGCTTCCTCTCCCCCCCCCCCCTTTCCTCTCTTTCTTTATTCGAGGAATAAAGAAGAGAGGGATTAACATTTATTAGATGCTAGGCATCTTTATATATAATTTCTTACTTAATTTAATCCTCTTGACTCCATGAAATAGGTATTTTCTCTCATCTTTGTTTTACAGATGAGAAAACTGAAGCTCAGAAAGGCTAAGTAATTTGCCCAGGACCACATATTGAGCAAGTGATGGGGTGAGATTTTGAACCCATCTCTGCTTCTGAAGTCCAGGATGTCTCCATAGTAGCCTACATGTTCATTCTAAGACCCTCAGTCTTGAGGCCCCTATAAACACTTTCACTGGGGCTAGGGAATCCCCCTAGGCTTCCATTATTATCTTTGGCTTTGCACCTCCAAATCCATTGCTTTCCTAGGGTCCTGCTTGGCTTTACATTTTGTCTCTTCCTTGCTGTCTTGCCCTAGTTGCATACAGTAATCTTGTTCCAATGGCTGCTTTGTGACTGACTGGGAACAATTTATTCATCCATTGATTCAATCATTAAATTCAGTCAAGGTTTGTATTTTTTTTTTTGAGACAGAGTTTCACTCTGTTGTCCTGGCTAGAGTGCCGTGGCTTCAACCTAGCTCACAGCAACCTCAAACTCCTGGGCTCAAGCAATCCTTCTGCCTCAGCCTCCTGAGTAGCTGGGACTACAGGCATATGCCACCATGCCCAGCTAATTTTATATATATATATACATATATATATACGTGTATATATGTATATATGTGTGTATATATATATATTTAGTTGTCCAGCTAATTTCTTTCTATTTTTTTAGTAGAGACGGGGTCTCACTCTTGCTCAGGCTGGTCTCAAACTCCTGAACTCAAATGATCCTCTTGCATCGCCCTCCCAGAGTGCTAGGATTACAGGCATGAGCCACCACACCCAGCCCAGGATTTGTATTAGTCTGCTGTAACAAAATGTCACAGACAGAATGGCCTAAAAAACAAATTTATCTTCTCACAGTTCTGGAGACTGGAAGTCCAAGATTAAGGTGTTGGCAGGTTTGGTTTCCTCCATGGTCTCTCTGCTTGTTTTGCAGGTGGCCTCCTGAATGCCTCTTCATGTGATTGTCCCTCTGTGTACGTGCACCCCTGGTGTCTCTTTGTGTGTACAAATTTCCTCTTCTTGTAAGAACACCAGACTGGATTAAGGCCCACCCTAACACCTCTTTTTAACTTAATTACTTCTTTAAAGGCCCTGTGTTCAAATATAGTCACATTCGAGGTATTGGAAGGTTAGGGCTTCAACATATGAATTTGCGGTTGGGAGTAGACATAATTCAGACGGCAACAGAGTTCTTTTTTTTGAGACAGAGTCTCACTCTGTTGCCCAGGCTAGAGTGCTGTGGCATCATCATAGCTCACAGCAACCTCAAACTCCTGGACTTAAGTAATCCTTCTGCCTCAGCCTCTGGAGTAGCTGGGACTACAGGCATGCATCACCATGCCTGGCTAATTTTTATATAATTTTTAGTTGACCAATTAATTTCTTTCTATTTTTAGTAGAGAGGGTCTGGCTCTTGCTCAGGCTGGTTTCGAACTCCTGACCTTGAGCCACCCTCCCATCTTGGCCTCCCAGAGTGCTAGGATTACAGGCGTGAGCCACTGTGCCTGGCCTAGAGTCCTAAGTAGTAGGCCACAGAAACTGACTCTTGCTGATTTCAACAGAAAAATTTGTTAAAAGGGCACTGATGTTTCACAGAATTAGATGGAAGCCTTGGAAAACAGGCTAGAATGAGAGAGGCAAGGCAGTGAGTACTCAGCCCCCAATCCAAATCATACCACCAAACCAGTCTGGTGAGGTTGACTGCTGTGACCATTGACACTGCCCTCTCTGGATCCTGCATGTTGCCACTACTCTCTGGAAATTCTGTATGCTAGCTGCTGCTCCCATGTGACATAAGAATGGATTCCACCTGGGCACAGTGGCTTGTGCCTGTAATCCCAGAAACTCATGAGTCTGAGGTGGCAGGATCACTTGAGCCTAGGAGTTGGAGGCTGCAGTGAACTGTGATTGTGCCACCCACTGCAGTGCAGCCTGGTGACAGAGCAAGACCCTATCTCTAAAAAAAAAAAAAAAAAAAAAAAAAACGAATAAAAGAGTGGAGGATTCTCAATGGTCACCAGCTTCTGATTCAAAGTTTTGGGTGGATGCGTCTGATTGCAGGATACATAATTACCTGCAAGGGAGGCTGGGAAAACAAGCATCTTGTGTTTTCTGCTTCTATTTTAGGCTTTCTGACTTTCACAAAGACTCATAAGGAGTCTCCCAACACAGAGCAGAGGTTCAGATGTGGGGCACTCAAAATTACAAGTGTCCCTTACACTCAACAAATAGTTATTGAACTTATATTATCATGTCTTGAGATTACAAAAGTAACCAAGACACAGCATCTACCTTCAAGTGTTCCAAGACTGGTATGGTGGGAGACAGATGAGTAAATGGGCAATTTCAAAGCCCTGTGATAATGGCCATGACAGAGGAAAGGAGTAGGGGCTGTGGGATTATAGAGAGAAGAAACTGACTATTATGAGGGATCAGGAGACATCAGGGAAGGTATTCTGCAAAAATGACACCTGAGACCTGAAGGACAAAGGAGTGTTAGTCAACTAAGAATTACACCATCCCTCCTCCTGTTGCAGGTTCCTGTTCCCAAAGCCTCCAATATGAAGCAGTTGGCTTGGTACCTGGCATCAAACCCAGAGTTGTACATATCATTGGCCAGGTACCCCAGCCTCTTAATATGAAGAGAGAGACTAGACACAAGTTTGCACAATACAAAGACATACTCCCATATGCACTGAATATATTCCTTCTTTCATTAATATTTCCAGTCACTTTAGGAAGTTTCTAGAACTACCCAGCCCTGTGCTAGGCAAGGTTAGGAGATGGGGAGCAGGGGAGGAAAGCATGGCTTATGTTCTCTTAAAGACTTTACAATTTGAACCAGGTGTGGTGGCTTGTGCCTGTAGTCCCAGCTACTTGGGGAGAATCTCTTGAGGCCAGGTGTTCAAGGCTTTAGTGCACGATGATCAAGCCTGTGAATAGCCACTACACTCTAGCCTGGGCAACACAGCAAAACCTCATCTCTTAAAAAAAAGAGAGTTTGCAATCTGGCTGTTTTTCCTTCTTATAGATAACTTGCATCCTTCTATAGATAACTTGTTTGAAGAAATAATTCTTTATCTTTGAAGTTCAATGATAACCAAGATTAATCTGTCTTTTGATAATATTGCTGGAGAATTTATTTTTTTACCTGTAATTTTCTGAGTAATCCCAGGAAAAGCCTTGTCACTCTCTGGGCCTCATTTTTCTCAACTGTTCAATGAGAGGAATAATGACTCCTTTCAGTTTTGTCAATCTCATACTTCCCTGATTGGATTCATGAATGAGCAAGCAGGTAGTATTAATTTTATATGGGCCATAGCAAAAAGATGTGTAAACACTGTGTTTGAAGAACTGCTTATGGAGGCTGTTGCAGAACTTCAAGTTCTCAAGGGAGGGTGGACTACAATAACTGCCTTCAATTCAAGGTTCTTTTCCATTGCAGAAGCGAATCTATGATAATGACACCTTGGTATCTTTCTGTGATTGGGGGCCGTCCCAGTTGACTAAAATTTGATGATCCACAGAAGTTTGGAGTAGGAATGTATCATTGAGCCCTTCTAAACCAATGCTGTCATTGTACACATTGACAACTGGATGCTCAGACAAGGGGTATAACTTGTTCAAGGTCACACAGTGAGTTAGTGGCACAGCAAAGACTGGAATTCAGACTTTCTAATTCCCAACCTATACTTTTCCCTCAGCAGTGTAGTATGATAATGAGAATAAAAGCATAGATCCAGATCTAGGCTAAGCCCATGATCTTGACACTGCCTTGCCACAATCAACTGATGCCAGTGGGTCATCTGTCTTTTCAGTGGGAGTCTCTGGACACTTCAAGTGGGGTGGGGGGAGAAGAATAAAAGTGGACAGATACCCTCCTTTTTCATTAACTCCGTTTTAATGCAGTTTATACAACATGCAAGTACCATTCACAAAGAACTGTGACTGGAGGAATAGGGTGGTTGGCCATTCAACAAAACTCTCTTACTGTGTTCCTCAAAAGAGAGGGTCACCCTATGAATGTGACAGTTACAATGTCCCTAGAGTGAGACCTGGGCAACCAACTTTCCTTTTTCCAACTGCCTACTACCTACAAATAACTGTGAATGACTAACAATAATCTTTACAATTGGCAGCTCTATGGCTCTTAGAAATAATACAGAGGATGAATCATACAAAAGACTACTATTAAGATAATTGTTAAAATGAACAATTAGAATTATATATATCAATATGGTTAAATTTAGAAAGCAAATGTCAAACAAAAAATACCAGATTGCAGAAAAATATTTATAGTATGAAACCATATATATAAACATGCAAAGTCTCAGTATCGACTCATGTTTTAAAAATATATGCACAAATAGGTATAGAAATAAATGTAGATGTGTATATATATGTGGCTTAGTACACATGGTCCTAGCTCTGTCTCCTGAGGGCCTAGAAGCAGCGATATCAGTATCAATGATCATATCTAGTGCCCAGATCTTGGTTTCCAAATACCAGTCTTAAATAGAAAGAAGGAGGGCTCCCTGGAGAAGTGATTGATTCCAGGGATGAGAAAAGGAAAATACAAGATGAGCCTGGAGCATCTTGTGCCAGGATGGGAACATGTCAAAAAGATACAGAAGCCAGGAGCTGGGCACAGTGGCTCATGCCTGTAATCCTAGCACTCTGGGAGGCCCAAACAAGATGATTGCTTGAGTTTAGGAGTTCAAAAACAGCATGAGCAAGAGCAAGGCCCCATCTCTACAAAAAGTAGAAAAATTAGTCCCAGCTACTTGGGAGGGGCTGAGGCAGGAGGATGGCCTGAGCTCAGGAGTTTGAGGTTGCAGTGAGCTATGATGACGCCACTGCGTTCTAGTCAGGGTGACAGAGTAAGACTCTGTCTCAAGGAAAAATAAAAAAGCAAAAAGATACAGAAGCCAATCCAGAAGAGCTCCTAATGGCCAAAGCTGAAATAGTTTGAGCAACAAAATCAAGAATCATAGAATTCAGTTATAATCCCAAGAATGCAATAAATAACACCGAGTCTTTACTGATACAAACAATTGATTGAATAAATAAACAGGGGAGAAGGAACAACTTTTCCCTACAAAAGAATTTCAATTAATAAAAAATAGAAGGGTCAAATGAGAAGAGGGAGAGAAAAGAAAAAAAAAAAAAAACACAGAAGGGGGCTAGAAGTGGTGGCTCAGGCCTGTAATCCCAGCATTTTGGGAGGCCAAGGAGGGATGATTGCTTGAGGCCAGGGTTCGAGACCAGCCTGAGCAAGAGCGAGACCCCGTCTCTACAAAAAAATAGAAAAATTAGCCGGGCATGGTGGCAGATTCCTGTAGTCCCAGCTACTTGGGAGGGTGAGGCAGGAGGATTGCTTGAGCCCAGGAGTTCAAGGGTGCAGGGAACTATATGCCACTACACTCCAGCCTGGGTGAGGGAGCAAAAACCCTGTCTCTAAAAAAAAAGTAGGAATTAGGGAATCAGAAAATCATCACCATGAGAATACAACGGCGTTAATTGCAGCAGGCACGATCCATCAGTGAATGCTAAAACTAGTGGATGAAAGTTCCGAAAGTTTAAAGAAAGATAAGCTGGCTGGGCGCGGTGGCTCACGCCTGTAGTCCTAGCTCTCTGGGAGGCCGAGGTGGGCGGATCGTTTGAGCTCAGGAGTTCAAGACCAGCCTGAGCAAGAGCGAGACCCCATCTCTACTATAAACGGAAAGAAATTAATTGGCCAACTAATATATATAGAAAAAATTAGCCGGGCATGGTGGCACATGCCTGTAGTCCCAGCTACTCGGGAGGCTGAGGCAGCAGGATTGCTTGAGCCCAGGAGTTTGAGGTTGCTGTGAGCTAGGCTGACGCCATGGCACTCACTCTAGCCTGGGCAATAAAGTGAGACTCTGTCTCAAAAAAAAAAAGAAAGAAAGAAAAATAAGCTATTTGGATAGCTTCAAATTCTGTCTCCTCCAATATTATTTTTGAGAAAAGAAAAATAATAAATTTACAGTGGAGAAAACTGGAAGCCCTATGTTAACCAAGTGATCAAGGTTAATATCAAAACTGGCAAAACATACAGACATAGCATACTTCCTGAAATGATGCACTGAAAAGGGCACACAGCTTCTGTGGAATTTCCCACCCAAATCCATAGTCTCATTCTAGTCACAAGAAAACATCAGACAAATCCAAATTGAGGAATATTCTACAAAATACCTGACCAGTACTGTTCAAAAGTGTCAAGGGAGGGCATGGTAACTGACGCCTATAATCTCAGCATTTTGGGAGGCCAAGGGGGGAGGATCACTTGAGGACAGGAATTCAAGACCAGCCTGGGCAACAGGTGAGCCTCCATCTCTACAAAATTTTTTTTGTAAATATTAGGTGGGTATGGTGGTGCACACCTGTAGTCCTAGCACTCTGAGAGGCAAAGGTGGGAGAATTGCTTGAGGTTTATAGTCCTAGCATACTCAGGTGGCTGAGGCAGTGGAATCTCTGAGCCCAGGAGTTTGAAGGTACAGTGAGCTATGACTGCACCACTGCACTCTAGCCTGGACAACAGAGTGAGACTCTGTCTAAAAAAAAGTGCTAAGATCATGATAGAAGAGTAAAGACTGGGGAACTGTCTCCTCCAGATTGGAGGAGACTAAGGAGACTGACAACAATATGCAATGTGGGATCCTAGGTCAGATCTGAGAGTAGAAAAAGGACATTAGTGGGAAAACTGGTGAGATCTGAGTAAAGACTTTAGCTTGGCTGGCTGGGTGTAGTGGCTCACGCCTGTAATCCTAGCACTCTGGGAGGCTGAGGCGGGCGGATTGCTCAAGGTCAGGAGTTTGAAACCAGCCTGAGTGAGACCCTGTCTCTACCAAAAATAGAAATAAATTAATTGACAAACTAAAACTATATATACCAAAAAAAATTAGCCGGACATGGTGGCTCATGCCTGTAGTCCCAGCTACTTGGGAGGCTGAGGCAGAAGGATCACTTGAGCCCAGGAGATTGAGGTTGCTGTGAGCTAGGCTGACGCCATGGCACTCACTCTAGCCTGGGCAACAAAGTGAGACTCTGTCTCAAAAAGAAAGAAAAAAAAAAGACTTTAGCTTAATTAATAATACTGTGTTAATGTTAATTTCTAAGTTTTGATAATTATATGATTTATATGAATTATATGATTGTGCAATATAATAATATTTAAAAAACTGGGTAAAGGGCCAGGCATGGTGGCTCATGCCTGTAATCCCCAGTACTTTGGGAGGCTAAGGCAGAGGGATCACTTGAATCTAGGAGTTTGAGGCTGCAGTGAGCTATGATTGTGCCACTGCAATTCAGCCTGGGTGACAGAGTGACTCTGTATTTAAAAAAAAGAAAATTGGGCAAAGGGTATATAGATATATGTTTTTGCAACTCTTCTAAAACTTTAAAATGATTTCAGGCGGGGTGCGGTGGCTTACACCTGTAATCCTAGCATTCTGGGAGGCCCAGGTGGGCAGATTGCTCGAGGTCAGGAGTTCGAAACCAGCCTGAGCAAGAACGAGACCCCCGTCTCTACTATAAATAGAAAGAAATTAATTGGCCAACTAATATATATATATATAGAAAAAATTAGCTGGGCATGGTGGCGCATGCCTGTAGTCCTAGCTACTCGGGAGACTGAGGCAGGAGGATTGCTTGAGACCAAGAGTTTGAGGTTGCTGTGAACTAGGCTGATGCCACGGCACTCACTCTAGACTGGGCAACAAAGTGAGACTCTGTCTCAAAAATAAATAAATAAAAAATAATAAAATAAAACAATTTCAAATTAAAGAGTTAAAAGTGCATATTGTTTAGGGCTACAAATATGTATTGGAAGTCTACAAACAAACATAGGAGGTAAAAACACCAAATTCAGGATAATAGATATCTCTGGATGCTGGGGAGAAAGGATTAGCAATTGGGAAGGAATAAAGAGGAGCTCCCATTTTATTAGTAATGTTTTATTTCTTAAGGTGGGTGGTGGGGATACATTATTCATTATATAGTCTTCTATAATTTTTTGTATGTCTGAAATATTTCATTTAAAAAATGGAATATATAGTTCATGCCAAAATGAACATTTGTGATAAGGCCTTACCCTGTTCTCTAGCAGAGATTTCTCACTGAACAACTGCCAGGAAGGGAGGGAGCCACCCTTCCCTTGCTCCCACCTTTGACCCAAGGCTAGAAAGGTGAGTTGGCTGGCAGATATGAAAGACCTTGAATGCTTGCACTGTTAAGAGGATTTCAGGAGAGGAGGGAAGTGGTCAGATTTGTATTTTGAGATCACTCTGGCTACTGTAGAGAATGGATTGAATGAGGATTGAGAATAGAAACAAGGAGATAAACTGGGCCGCTGCTGCAGTAGTCCAGAAGAGAGAGTATGAGGTCTAAATCAGGGCAGTGGTAGAAAGAAAGGGAAAGATACAAAGGCTAAGAAGAAATAGAGCAGCAAGACTTGGAGAGTGATTGGATGTGTGGCAAGTGAGAAGGACGACTTAAGGATAATGACTCCTCTGAACTTCCTCATGAAAGGGTAAATACCCTTCGTTTTCTCAATAGACTGGGAGCTCCTTGAGGGTAGGAACTGTCCTTTCTTTGTCTCCTCCACACCCAGCCTCTTGCCTCATGCTCAAGCTTACTGGAAATGTAGGTTGGTAAGATCTTAAGGGGTACTGAGTGAAATAGTCTAAGGCCAGAAACAGCAATATTCTGGTGCCCTAGGCAAGGCTGTGGAGGAAAGGTTAATTAATCCTGGTGTTGGCTGGATAGGACAAGCCTTTGAAGAAGCAGGAAGGAGGACCTGGAGCAAGAGATGAGTTGAAAGCTGACATGAGAAAAGCAAGCTCAGGAGATTTTGATAGCACGGAGAGGATCGCAGGCAATGGTTTAAGAGCAGACAGAAGAAGGTGGTGTGAGCAGAGGCCTACCTAAATCTTCTTAGATAAGGTATTGTTGCTTCCACTATTTGCTTGGTTGTTGTCTAATCAGACAACAACTCTGATTCTTAATGGTGCATGGGAAATGCTTCTAGTACTAAATCACTAAATGGTGATTTGCTGACTTGATTTAATTAGTACCAATCTATTAATATCATGATACCATACAGAGACTCGTAAAAGCTGGGCCACTTCAATAATACTTACAAACAAATAATAGCACTTTACTCATTTATTCAATAACTTATTCAAAATCACTTTTATTGAGGATCTGTTATGACACGTGCTCTATTCCAAGTGCTGAATTATGAAACTTATGATCTAATGAAGAGATAATGTTCAAGTAGTTACCAATGCGATAAATGACACAAACTAGAAATGTAGGGTATAATAAGACCACATAATAGGACGAACTACACTTATCTTCAGGTCAAGGAAGGCTTCCTTCAGGAGCAATGTTTAAGCTGAAATCTGAAGGGCAAGTAGGAGTTAGTTAGACAAAGAGCTGGGGAAATGAGTGGGAAGAGACAGTGGGAGTGGCATTGGCATGTGTGAAAGCCCGGAAGCTTAAAGCCTTAAAGGAGCCAAATTTTGTCCAGGGAACAGAAATGTGTTTAATAGTGGCTGAAGCACAGAATATGGAGCATGAAACAAAGCTGAGAGATTGCTGGAGGTCTGTCCATTTAGGACTTTATGGTCATGCTGGAATATTCACAGGTTCTGTCCCTGAACCTGGCTTTGTTTTGGGTATAAAGGATACATAGAATTCAATCAGACCTTAAAACTCTTTAATCCAAAGCCTTAAATAGCTCACAATCAGGTGGGATAGAGACACTTTGACAATGGCAGTGCAGCATGATAAATATGATCATAGAAGTAAAAAGAGATTTTCATGAGAATTCACAGGAGGGATACTTAAGAGATAAAATTATTTCATCATATTACCTTTTAACTTATTTCATATTGCTTCTGAATTCTTATTAGATCAATCAATTGTAAGACTAAGTTTAGATTAATGTTATTTTTAAACATAGAAAACATAGAAAAATTTTTAAACATAGAAAAATGATTTAGCTGTTTAGGCTACAAAGCGATTTTCTATTATAGTTCTTGCTTTTTACCACTATATTACATCTTGCTTTTCTTTTCCTTTTCAACTCTCACTCATCCTTTAAGACTCTGCGAATTGCCCCCCCCCCACTTAACCCCAAATAGAGCTGGAAATCTTCCCTTCTGTGGCCCTGAAGGACCCCAGCATATCCCTATTATAGCATTTATCACAATGTACCATAAGAGTTTATTTTCCTGTATCCCCATTAGACTCTTTTTTCCACTAGGCTTCTTAATCATAGTGATTTTGTTTTGCTTATGTTTCAATAAGTCATTCAACAAATATTTATCAAGCACCTACTGTTAATATATGCCAAGCATCAGGCTAGGTTCCTCGGATTCAGTGATAACCTGCGTAGACTCAGTCCTTGCACTCACAGAGCTTATAGTCTAGTGCAGAAGGCAGATGAGTAAACGGGCAGAAGAGAAAGTATAACAAATACTAGGATGAGCACAGTGAAGTGCCATGGGGAGCCCAGAGCAGGCACACCTAACTTTCTTTAGGGGGATAATGAAAGTCTTTCAGAAGGAAGTATAATAATTTAAGCTGAGAACTGAAGGAAAAGCACAAGGTAGCCAGGTAATGTGGCAGTCATGGGTCCAGAGCTGAGAGAGAGCGCAAAATATTCAAGAAACGGAAAGAAATTCATAGACTAGTTGAGTTTGGGGGCAGGCAGTGGAGATCGGGGGAGAGCAATTAGAGGTAAGTGTATAGTGTGATGCTATGCACATATAAAGCCCTATGTAAATGTTTGATAAGTGAATGAATGAGCCATCCCAAAACCTGAGGAAGTGAGACCTTTGGGAAAGCCACATTTGTCTATGATTGTTTGTCCTCTTGTTCACTGGGAGGCATTGCAGTTTGTTGGTTAAAAGGCTGGACTCTGACACCAACTGCTAAGGTTTGAATGCTAGCTTTGACAATTAGTAGCTGAGTGAACTTAGACAAATTACAAAACTTCTCTGTGTGTCCTTTTCTTCATCTGTTAGATAGAAATGATAATAATTCACAGGATTGTTGTGAAGATTAAACGAGTTAATAGCTGTAAAGCACTTGGAACAGTGCCTAGAACTAAGCACTGTGTAAGTGTTTGCTATTATTATTCCTCCATTCATCAAAATATTTATTGAGGGCCAAGTACTGTACTAGATGCTGTGAAAATAAGATATGGCTTTAGCCATGGAGGAGGACCATAAAATCTGGGGAAGGAGAAGCTTCATAAATAAGCAATTACAACACAATGTGATCAAGGGACGTGATAGTGGTACATGCTGCAGAATCGAATAAGAGGGAGTGACTCATTCTCTCCAGAGAAGCCAAGGGAGGCTTCAGAGGGAAGAATGCATTTAAGTCAGGTGACGCAGAATGAACAGTCTGTCAGCAAAGAAAAGCAGTAGGGTTTATCAGGCTCAGGAAGCACCATGTTGCAAAGGCTTAGTAAGATGCAAGGCTAAGGCATGTTTAGGAAATGGCAAGTAGCTCTTGGGCACCCATCACGTTCCAGGGGCTGTGCTAGGCACTTTTTATGAGTTATTTCTTTTACTTTCCATAAGAATTTAGGAGGTGAGAATTGTCATCCAAATCTTAGCGATAAGAAGATGATCAGAAAGATTGAGAGACTTGCTCAAGATTATAGGAAGCAGTGGGTCTAAATTTGAATCCAAATCTATATGACTTCAGGGTTTGTATTCTTTGCTCTCTACTTGAGGAAATGAAGGGGCCAGAATGAGAAAGATCTCGTATGTTTTTAGTATAGCTAAAAGATTAATATTTTTATTTTAAATTTTAAGGCCAGGCATGATGGCTTACATCTGTAAATCCTGGCACTTTGGGAGGCTGAGGTAGGAAGATCACTTGAGGTCAGAAGTTCAAGGCCAGCCTGGGCAACACTGTCTCTACAAAAAATAAAAAAAATAGCCAGGCATCGTGGTGCACATCTGTAGTCCCAGCTACTCAGGAGGCTGAGCCAGGATTGCTTGAGCCTGGGAGTCGGAGGTTGCTGTGAGCTGTGATCGTGCCACTGTACTCTAGCCTTGGTGACAGAGTGAGAGCCTGTCTCAAGAAAAATAATAATAATAATAATGTTGAATAGCAATCTTGTTAAATAGGCACTTGATATTTCTCAGTCTTCTTATGTATAAGAAATTGACCATAAATTAAACTTGTAAAGATATCTCGAGGTTATTATCATGACCATTATTTATTGTTCTCTGATCTGTGTTAACAACCTGAAGATTTGTTAGGGGATTTCTCTCTTACACCATGGTTCCCAAACTATGTTTTGAGGGGTCCTAGGATGCTATAGCTAACTCACAGGGTGCTAGAGGATATTTAAAAATTTAAGAGAAATATAGCAATATTCAATATCTCTCTGATGCCACACAAGCTTGGGTTCAAGGTTTCAACATCAGATCTGGCTATACACCTCCGGATGATGTTGCATCTTTGTGAAGCTGGATTTTCAGAGGTTGCAAGTACCAAGTAAAAATCAATGTGGAATAAGAAATGAGTGTAGAGTATACAATCTGATTCCTAAGTCTGAGAAATGAATTGTTCAACAGGCATAATATATACTCTATTAATAAGTAGTTGTGAATATTTAAGAATAAAAGATTATATATATATTATTATTTCGAATGGCTAGTAAATTTTTAGGATATAAATACTGATTCAATTGTTTGGACTTACCTACTTAATAAATGTAATTTTTGTTTGTTTGCTTTTATGGCATGGAGGGGCACCATGAAAAAATTACTGGGACACTAAATGTGCCTTTGAACTGAGAAAGTTTGGGAACCTCAGCCTTACATAGTTGGATCTTATATTGTTCTGCTTTCATGACTTTTTTGGTCAGTTTTTTTCTTTGCTATATATCTCACCACTACTGTTACCAATGTGCCTACTCCACTTAATACTCATATAGTACAATTGTAGGCATTTTATATTTATATTAACTTATTTAATCCTTATGACAACTGTGTGAAATAGCTACTATTATTATTCCCATTTTACAGATGAAGAAATCGAGGCAAAAAGGTTAATTATATCATTCAAAGTCATACAGCTAGGAAATAGGAACACCAGGATTCAAATGTGCAGTTTGACTCCAGAATCTGTGCTCTTAACCATTCTGCCCCCTACCTCTACGCACTAGTTGTTACTTTTCATTTGCTATAGGCATGGAAACTAAATATCCAAGTTTGTTGGAACTACATGTAAAGTAAAAGTTAAAAGTCACTTCTGGGAGAAAAGTGCATGAACTCTACAGCTCGTGCAGTTTGCACAAGACTGAGCATAAAATACTTAAAATCACTCCTTCCCCTCTCTGACTCTTCCAGCTGCTGTAGTTAGCAAAGGTGGGGGTGGGGGGGGTGAATATTTATTGGATTAAACAGGATGTCTTAGGCCATCCATGTTTCTCTGGGGGTCCATTTTAAACTTGGATCCTCCAACCAGCAAGTTGCTCTTCTCCAGAAACAAAAAATGTTTAAAGCACTCCCTTCATTGTAGAGAAGGACAAAGGTGGGCAGAAAATGCAACACAGAAACATGACAAAAAGAGTTAGGGTTATCTACAGTGAGGCAGAGCCATATTAAAACCACAAGGAGAAACACCATTTTGGGGGCAATAAGAAATTTTTGCAGACTTACTAGAGAAAATAAAGTTCCCCAGAAATATGATGAAGACTGTACTTAAAGTGAACCTTGAGCAAATGCAACAATGGTGATTTAGATAAATAGCTTGCATAGAAGAGAACTAGTAGAATCTGGAAAGTACAGGAAGGAAAGTGTAAATCAGATCAGAGAAACTCACATTGGTTAAGAGCTTTTTTTAGGGAGAAGGAACTGAAAGTTTAAAACAGAAACTACTAAGCCACCTTTGAAGAACTTTATACAGATTTATGCATGAGGCCATGGGTGGTAAACTGTATACTTTCATTTCAGACTTGGGTTCAGTCTTTCACAGTGAAAGATTTTTGTGAGCTTCATAAAGTCTCCAGTAAAGAATCCTTCTATGTATGATTTATACATAGCAATCTGGATGGCTAGATCCTACCTGATGTGCAGTCAGAATTCTGATACCCGGAGGGGGCAAAATGAGGGGAAAATCTTTTTCAGTTTGAGTGTAATATACAGAACGTGAACTTCCTGACAACTCTGAGGATGTCCAGAGTTTTTCTTGCTTATGAAACTGCTTGAGAGCTGGATTCTGGATGGGTGGAATTTATAGCAACATTATGTCCCGGATTTTCTAGGACAGCCCAGATTTCAAATATCCTATCTTATTGTAATTATAAGTATGCTTAAACTTGTGCTCTCATGTATCCTGATTTGGATAGAGAGGAAAACATGGGCATAATAAAAGTGATCCTTTCTTGGAATGTATGATAAGGGTAAATACCAGAGGAAATCATGGTTGGGTCTAGGATAGCAGTGCTCTACTTAGAGTATTCATTGATAACATGGTATAAAGAACCTATCTTTGGTGTGCAAGAGGCAGAATGGAACTCCTGCAAAATTGAGGATGGTGTGTGTGCCATTTGAAGAGAATAGAAAAGTCCAAAGGGGGAGAAGATTTGGGGACAAAAAAGAGAGAAGGTCAGCTCTGTTCCCTTTGGAGAGGAGGAAGAGACTGAGCGTTTGAGAAAATCAGAAGGAAGGGGTTTAAAGAAGAAAGTTATACAAAGACTCATAGAATAGAGAGAGAAAAAGAGAGAAAGGGATTGAGAGAGAGAGAAAGGGAGAATGTTATTAAAAGTGAAGCTTAGAAAGAAATTTAGAAGACTCACGGAGGGCACACTTAGGAAGAGGAGAGAGACAGTTGTGGGAGAGGAGGAAGAGAAGAGAGGCTAAGGAGATCAAGAACAGAAGAGAGCATGAGAATGGAGTGGGAGGAGCTGGAGCAAGCAATCATGCATGGGCCAGAGAAGCTTGCAGTTTCTCTTTTTGAGACAGAGTCTCGCTTTGTTGCCCAGGCTAGAGTGAGTGCCGTGGTGTCAGCCTAGCTCACAGCAACCTCAATCTCCTGGGCTCAAGCGATCCAGCTGCCTCAGCCTCCCCAGTAGCTGGGACTACAGGCATGTGCCACCATGCCCAGTTAATTTTTTCTATATATATTAGTTGGCCAATTAATTTCTTTCTATTTATAGTAGAGACAGAGTCTTGCTTTTGCTCAGGCTGGTTTCGAACTCCTGACCTCGAGCAATCTGCCCACCTTGGCCTCCCAGAGTGCTAGGATTACAGGCGTGAGCCACCGTGCCCAGCCGCAGTTTCTCTTGAGATGTGGATGTCTGTAGGGCCCCAGAGAAATGTTGAGAGAGATCTAAGGCTGCAATCTCTGGAACTGGACTAAAGACCCTCCAAACAGGAAAAAGTCAGAGCATCATACACTAGAACTGGTGATCTCTTCAGGGATCCCGGGTTGGACAGTTTTCCTCCAAAGCTGCAAGTGGTCTTAGATCATATTCTATGGGGAACTTTGGAGACCAAGCAAGACGTTTTTTTGATGTTGCATAACCTTAAGGAAATCTCTCTTTAAAATACTGTTGGCTTGCAAGGGAGGGGTACTTAGCTGACTAAAAGGTGTGTTTCTCAGGTTCTTGGGAACATCAAAGGAGGTGTGTCAATCCCCCACTTTCCAAAAGCTGGGATTTTATGCTACCAGCTAGTATTCATTTTTCAAAGGAAAATACATTTGTAGATGCTATAGCCTTTGCCCAGAGATTCTGAGAAGCTTATCTTTTTTAAAGCTTGAGAATGTTTAGTTGGTTTTCTCTCCCACATAATAGTGTAAGTGGAATTTAGTACAGACCTTTTAAAAAGCAATTTGGCAGTATATATCAGGAACCTTTTAAATTTTCACACTACTTGATATAGAAATGCCACATCTGAGAATTTCTCTGAGGAAATAACCTTATAGTGCTTTATGCATTTATGCAAAAAGCATTATTTATAATAGCAAAAAATTAGAAGTAATTTAAATGCCCAATGGTAAGGGACTGGTTAAGCAAATTCTGGCACCTTCTCTTAATGTAATATTTTGCAGATGCTAAGTCTATATTTACAAAGAATTCTTAATGATGTGGAGAAATATTTATGATAAAACATTAAGTAAAAAATTATAAACAAAGTATGACCTCAGCTATGTTAAAATATGATCTCAACTATGTTAAAGGTATTTAAAAAAAAAAGACTAGCAGGAAATATACCAAAAAGTTATTTAGATTGGTGATCCTAAAATAATGGGATTATGGACTATAGTTATTTTTTTCTTTATGTTTTCCTATATTTTCCAGATTTTCTGTAAAGGGCATTTAATACATTAATCAGAAGAAAATGTTTAGTTTCAAAAATTTAAAAAGTCAGGGAACTAAATGTTTACAAAAATAAAAGTCATTTAGTTAAAAATAATTTTACAAAAGGTTTAGAAGTTGTAAAATAAAAAGGCTAAAGAAAAAATCCCAAAATATTTGTTAAAATGAATAAAATAAAATTTAACCTCTGAAAGAATAGGTAGTTATGAAGGGTATATAACAACATGAAAATGCTTTCGATGTAAGGTTAAATGAAAAGAGGCCAAAATAATTATGATTACAACCATCCACTTTAGTCCCGTTCAGCAACCACACTCAGCCTTACAACATGCAGTAGGCACCCAGTAAAAGGAATTTCCCTACACATATTGCTGTACCTGCTAGTTCTATGTCTTAGTCTGTTTGGCTGCTATAAGGAAATAACTTAGACTGAGTAATTTATAAACAATAGAAACTTATTTGCTCACAGTTCTGGAGTCTGCAGAGTCCAAGATCAAGGTGCCAGCAGATTTGGTGTCTGGAAATGGCTTACTTTCTGCTTCAAAGCTGGCACCTTCTTGCTGCATCTTCACCGGGCTAAACACGCAAGGCAGCACCTTCAATCTTCTTCATAAGGGCACCGATACCATTCATAAGGAAGAAGCCCTCATGACTTAATCACTTCCCAAAAGGCCCTACCTTTTAATACTATCACACTGGGTATTAGGTTCCAAAATAAGAATTTTGCAGGGACACCAACATTCAGACCATAGCACTCTTGAACCTTTCCACCCTTTGCACCCTTGCCCGTTGCTTCCTCATTTTTGACGTATATTTCTTTTCTTTTATTTATTTATTTTTTTGAGACAGAGTCTCACTCTGTTGCCTGGGCTTGAGTGCTGTGGCATCAGTCTGGCTCACAGCAACAGCAAACTCCTGGACACAAGCCATCCTTCTACCTCAGCTTCCCAAGTACCTGGGAATACAGGCACGGGCCACCATGCCTGGCTAATTTTTTCTGTATATTTTTAGTTGGCCAATTAATTTTTTTCTATTTTTAGTAGAGACGGGATCTCGATCTTGTTCAGGCTGGTTTGGAACTCCTGACCTTGAGCCATCCTCCCGCCTTGGCCTCCCAGAGTGTTAGGATTACAGGCGTGAGCCACCAAGCTTGGCTGACACATATTTCTGACCTGGTTTTCATTTAGATTCTGCCTTGCTCCTGCCTTAGCATGGTAATATAGGCCTCATGATCTTGCCTTGCTCATCTGTCTAGTACCATCTTCTATACCTTGCCCTCCAGTACGCCAGCTACGTGCAGGTTCCTGAAACCTGCCCAGACCCTTTTCTCTTTTGTATCTTGCATGTGCTTCCTCTCTTCTACCTGGATAAGTCCACTCGCCCTTCAAGATTCAGATGTCTTTTATTACCTAAACTTTTGTTGATCATTCCTTCCCTAACAAACTTATTCTTTCCCAGGCAAAATTAAATTATTCCGTATTTGTGTCCTCTTAGTACTTTGTACATATCCTTGTTATGGTGATTATGATGTTGTAATGTTGTCTGTTTACATTTCTGAGAGCTCCTTGAAGGGAGAGAACTTTGTAGCTCCAGAACTCATCAGGTTGCATGACATTTTTCTCTAATTTTTAAATTGTGGTAAAAATACATCTTTCTCTCTCTCTCTCTCACTCTCACGCGTGCACACACACAAATATACTTAACATAAATTACTATCTTAACTTTATTATTATTATTATTATTTAATTTTAGAGACAGGGTCTTGCTCTGTTGCCCAGGCTGGAGTACAGTGGCATGATTATAGCTCATTGCAACCTCAAACTCCTGGGCTCAAGGGATCCTCCTGCTTGAGCATTCCAAATAGCTGGGACTGCAGGCATGCACAACCTGCTTGGCAATTTTTTGTAGAGATGGAGTCTCAGTATGTTGCTCAGGCTGCTCTCAAACTCTCGGCCTCAAGCTATCCTCCTGCCTCTACTTCCCAGAGTGCTAGGATTATAGGCATGAGCCACCTCGCCTGGCCGAGTTTCAGTTTTATAAGATAAAAAAGTGCTAGAGATGGATGGTGGTGACAGTTGCACAACAGTATGAATGCACTTAATGCCACTGAACTGTACACTTTAAAATTGTTAAGGTAGGCCAGGTGTGGTGCCTGTAATCCTAGCATTCTAGGAGGTTGAGGCAGGAAGATTGCTTGAGGCCAGGAGTTTGAGACCAGCATGAGCAAGAGCGAGACCCCATCTCTACAAAAAATAGAAAAGTTAGCCAGGCATAGTGGTGCATGCCTGCAGTCCCAGCTACTTGGGAGGCTGAAGCAGGAGAATCGCTTGAACCTAGGAGTTTGAGTTTGCAGTGAGCTATGATGACACCACTGCACTTCAGCCTGAGTGACAGAGCGAGACTGTCTCAAAAAAAAAAACCCCAAACCCCAAACCCAAAAACCCTGAAACTCTATACCAATTAAATGATAACTCCTCAGTCCCCCACACCTGCCCCCTCAGCCATTGGCAACCACTGTCCTACTTTCTGTCTCTATGATTTTGACTACTCTACCTCAAATAAGTGGACTCATATAGTATTTGTCTTTTTATGATTGGCTGATTTCACTTTGCATAACATTGTCTATGTTGTAGCATATTACAAAATTTCCCTCCTTTTAAAGTCTGAATAACATTCTATTGTATGGATATACTACATTTTGCTTATTCATACACCAGTGGACTCCTGAGTTGTTTCTGCATTTTAGCTATTGTGAATAATGCTTCTATGAACATGAGTATATGCATATCTCTTTGAGACCCTGCTTTCAATTATTTGGGTATATACCCAGAAGTGAAATTGCTGGATCATATGGTAATTTTTATTTTTAATTTTTGAGGATACACTATACTTCTTTCCACAGTGGCTGCATCATTTTATATTCCCACCAACAGCGTACAAGTGTTCCAATTTCTTCGCATTTGCATCAACTTTTGGTATTTTCCATTTTTTTTTCATAGTAGCTATCCTAATGGGTATGAGGTAGTATCTCATTGTAGTTTTGATTTGTATTTCCCCAGTGATTAATGATCTTCAGTATCTCTTCATGTGCCTATTGGCCATTTGTATATCTTCTTTGGAGATATTTCTATTCAAGTCCTTTGCCCATTTTTGAATTCAGTTTTTGTTGTTGTTGTTAAGTTTTAGGAGTCTTCTATATATTCTGGTTATTAATCCCTTATCAGGCCGGGCGCGGTGGCTCACGCCTGTAATCCTAGCACTCTGGGAGGCTGAGGCGGGCGGATTGCTCGAGGTCAGGAGTTCAAAACCAGCCTGAGCAAGAGCGAGACCCCGTCTCTACTATAAATAGAAAGAAAATTAATTGGCCAACTAATAAATATAGAAAAAATTAGCCGGGCATGGTGGCGCATGCCTGTAGTCCCAGCTACTCGGGAGGCTGAGGCAGGAGGATTGCCTGAGCCCAGGAGTTTGAGGTTGCTGTGAGCTAGGCTGA